>JAJHSJ010000006.1:44276160-44439529 GCA_021015155.1 Magnolia officinalis | reverse complement strand
GTTGAAGCATAAAATAAGCAAGGAAGTGAAGACGAGAAAGATCAAGAAATCAATTGGAAAGATCAAGAAATCAGCTTCAAGACCACTTTGCGCGGGTACGCGCAAAGTGAAATGGTTGCGCCAGACCGCGCAAAGTGAACGGTTTGCGCGGGAGATTATGAAGACAGTTTGCGCGGGGATGATAGTTTGCGCGGACCGCGCAAAGCATATCGTTTGCGCGTGTCCGCGCAAAGTATATGACGGTGGGATCAAAAGGTTGGTTGATTATTTTGTCCCACATCGACCAGAACAGAGATTTCCATTGAAGAAAATGTCTATAAATACCCCGTTCCTCCTCTCAAAAGGGGTTGGAAGATTTCAGAAGTGAAAGAAAGACGAAAGAGAAGACAGAAGGTGCGGAGTATTGGACTCCTGCACTTTGCGCGACGTCGCACAAAGGAGTATTGGACTCCTGAAGTTTGCGCGGACCGGCGCAAAGCGGCAACCGAGTTGAAATGTTTGCGCGGACCCGCGCAAACCGACTGCTTGAACAGTCTATAACAGCAATGGGCTGTTATGCTGTTAGAATGGCTAGAGTCTTCAAGTCTTCAGGTTCTTCTTGTTCAGGAGAAAAGGAAGAATCATCGACGAAAAGGCGTGTTCCTCCTAAGTTTCAGGAGATGACTGAAATAGCGCTGTTATGCTGCCGGAATCTCCGTCCTCTTGAAGCTATTGGTCAATTTATCCATTCCTCCTAAGTCATAGGAGATGATTGAGATCGGCGCTGTTATGCTGCCGAAATTTATATTTAATATATTCTAACTGAATTCTTTTTGTAAACTATCTTAGAATCAAGGGATACTTGAGGATGTAAATGAATTCAGAATCAATGAAGTGTGATGATTGTTTCTGTAATTATTTCATTGTTATGATTGAATAAGATAATTCCCAAATCAAATACTTTTGTTTTCTTGTCGAAACAAAATGGCGACTCTGCTGGGGAATTATATCTTATTTAATACTAACATTGGAAAGTTGCAAGACTCTCATTACTGTTTTTGGCGTCTTCCAGACGCCAAAATGGCGACTCTCAGTGGGAACATCCTCCCTTCATCTCTAAGATAGTTTACTTAATCTTCCATATACTAATTTCATGAATGTTTTGTTATTGAAGGTACCCAAATTCAATCACACCACATTGCTAATGGCTAACGTTGCGAGAAAAGTGAACTTCCGATTCACCGCTACTGGATTTGTAATTGAATATGCGCCGAACCAAACTCCTGAGCATATGAAAGCAAGCACTACAAGCAGGCGCAAAGCGACTCAAGTAACAGTGGGAGTCATTTCCGTCTCACCTCAACCACAAGAAAGTGATGAGAATTGGACTTTGGTCCTGTCCAAGAAACAAAAGCAAAGACTTAAAGAACCGCAAAGCGAAAGTACTTGTACCAAGAACTGAGGGACCGGTCACGCGCAGCATAGCTAGAAGAAAACCTGAGCTCGCTCCTCCGCAATTTATCCCGAACAAGCTACTTCGCAGTTCTCGTTGCATGATTTTCCGCTTTGGTTGCTCCAAAGACTAAATGGACAGAATCGCAGAAAGGCAAAGCACTGATGATAGGATCACCGATGCTTGTGTCACCTCAAACAAGCTCGCCCATAACTGTATCACCCCGATCGGTTAAAGCACGGGAAGTACACAAGAATCAAACGAGACTCCAATGTCTCCCCTCTTTATAAGTCCTGTTACGTCAACATATTCTCGTTTTACTCAAAAAACACTTCGACAAACAGTCAAGAGGCCGCAGTATATATGGCAGAAACAGGTCAAGGAAATAGGCCATCTACTGAAGAACGTGTTGATCAAATGGTAGAGGCACAAAGAGTGCTAATGGATGAATGCCGGAACCTCAGAGAAGCTCTGGCAACTCTGGCACATAATGTAGCCCAAATAGTGGCTCCACCCATGATGGGGGCAACGAATGGACAAGAGAACCAACCTGAAGGCTCTCGTCCGCAAGAGATAGGATCACGAGGATCAGTTCCAGCAGCAAGAGCTATAACAAGATGATGTAAGACAAGTCGTCGAAGAAGCAGTCAGAATAGAAAGAGAGCGAGCGAATACCGGTCGTTTCAGATATCGAACCGACACCTACCCGAGAGAGGTAGAGGATGTTCCGTTTCCAGCCAATTTTAAGCATCCAGATTTCCAAAAATTTAATGGGGAAGGATCACCAGAAGAACACCTGATGCATTTCATCACCAGCATGGGAAACTTCTCCACAATACCTCAATACTGTTTACGCTTATTTGGATCATCATTGACAAGTAAAGCTTTCAGGTGGTATTCAAATTTAGCACCAGGGTCTATACGTACATGGGAAGAAATGCAAGATGCTTTCATGTCAAACTTTTTCTCATCAGAACGCGATGTTAGTATCACAGAATTAGCTTCAGTACGACAGCGAGAAGGAGAACCAGTTGAAAAATTCATAGACAGATGGAAGACGCTGGGGGCATCGTGTAGGCAGTTGCCAGAAGAAAAGGAACAAGTCAAAATGTGTCTGAATTCTATGGAAACAGGAATTGCGTTCGGACTCACCAGCGCTGATATCGGAACCTTTCGCGATTTGGCTACCAAAGCCCATGCATTGGAATTAATGACTCGTAAGATGCCAGCATTTCATCATGAAACTGTCAGAAGAATACCTGGCAGGACAACCGTCAACACCATCGATCGAGATAAGAAAAATCAAGAGCTAAGGGCTCAAGAGACAAAAGGCCGGAAGGAAAAGAAAACTGGAATCAATCAAGGGACAGATACGGTGGAAAAAAGCTTAGAATGCTCGATTCTCATGAAGGATTTGAGTTTGACAGAGAGGACGTGGTGCCTATGATGCAACAATTGTTAAAAGCAGGTACCCTGGAATTACCGGAACCGAAACGCCCTGAAGATGTGACAAGAACCCGAGAAAGAAACTTTTGCCGTTATCATCGCTTAGTGGGACATCCGACAGAAAATTGTTACACGTTAAAGTGCATCATACAGCGAATGATAAATAGAGGAGATATAATAACCAGCGAAAGCAAAGAAAAGAATACAAGATCGACAGTAAATGTATTGTCAATTCAAGAAAAGACTCGAGGAATGAAAGAAAAGGAGACCGAAGGCCGATAAGAAATGCGACAATGATTACGTTGCGATCAGGGAAGCAGATAACGAGTCCATAAAGCAAAAAGCAGAAATTATAAGGAAAGAAGTGACTGAAAAGCGGAACATCGAGGATAGAAGTAGAAATGAAGATACATCGACAAAAGTGGCTTACAATGTAGTTAGTCACTTGAAAGGTATATCGGCACGTTTGAGTATTTATGATGCGCTCAAGTTATTGGAAGAGTTTCGATAGAGTTTGATTCAAGCACTGGCTGATCATGATGTGAGAGAAACTTTACTGACAGAAATGAAGAATGAAAGAAGCAAAGAAAAGGTGGATTGTCTACCAGTGATATCTTTTTCTGATGATGATTTAATTGGTAAGACAAAACATAACAGGCCATTGATGATAGAAGGGTACATTTGTGAAAAGAAGATAAAACGGATCATGATAGACAATGGGTCAGCAGTGAATCTTTTGCCACTCTCCATGATTACTAAATTGGGTTATCGCCGTTCAGATTTGCGCCCCAGCGGAATGATGATACAGGGGTTTAATCAAGATGGACAACGCGCGCTCGGTAAAATTACAGTAACATTGGAAGTAGGAGAATTAATCACTTCTGTTGTATGTCACGTTATAAATGCTGTGACGACATATAACCTTCTCTTGGGAAGGCCATGGATACATCAGTACAATATTGTACCTTCTACTCTACACCAATGTTTCAAATACCACAAGGATGGAGTGCAGTGTAAAGTAATAGCTGATGCGAAACCATATACAGAAGCTGAGTCTTTCTTTGCGGATGCTAGCTATTATAAATGTTTCTCCAAAGAAGCAGGAAATGATGATAGAAAAGGAATCTTGAAAGATGTCCAAATAAATAAAGCTAGAGAAGAAAGGGCGGAGTCTTCTGAGACTACAAGAGCAAGGAAAAAGTTTTATTTTGTACCAAAGCGCCTGAGACAGCCGGGACAACCGCCATTGACATTGTTGTCAACAGAACAGTTGAAAGTCTTACAGTCCAATTACACGATGCCCTTACCCAATATCGAAAGATGCAAGCCATTTGCAGCCGCCCCAGGCACATTTCAAGTCAGAGCCAGTGCTAAATATCCTGAAGCAATAAAGTTCCACGTTGCAGCAGAGGTGAAGAATGAAAACACAAGCAATATATATCATGGAGAGTTAGCACCGCAGAATTTGAGAAAATACAGTGCAGTAAGCAAGAAAATCATGAAAAATATGGGTTTTGATTGTGACAAGCCCACTGGACTGAATCATGGGAAAGGAATTCAAATCCCTCTCGGAGTCAATCAAGAGAAACGGAGAAAATTCCAAGGATTAGGAGCAGAATCATCAGAATATGGTATCAGTAGATATGACTCCAGCCGAACAGATGTCAGAACAAGATGCTAAGGTAGTTAAGTGTCCTGAAAACGCTCCAAGACAAATAGAAGACGGAGGACAGCCGACGATAGATGGCTTGCGAGAAATAAATTTGGGGACAGCAGAAGAACCAAGGAACACATTTATCAGTGTCAGTCTTTCAGATCAGGAATTTGAGAAATATGGCCAGCTTCTCAGAGAAAATAAAGACGTCTTCGCTTGGACATATGAAGAAATGCCAGGTTGGAACCCTCTGTAGCAATGCATCGATTAAATATTTCCAAAGAAAAAACCAGTAAAGCAACACAAAGGCGATTTCACCCGGACCTGATTCCATAATTGAAAAAGAAGTAAATAAGTTAATAAAGGTTGGATTCGTCAGAGAAGTTAAATATCCTAAGTGGATATCAAACATTGTTCCGTGAAAAAGAAAAATGGGCAGATTAGAGTATGCATCGACTTCAGAGATCTGAATGAAGCATGTCCAAAAGATGACTTCCCCCTTCCAATAACATAACAGAATTATTAATTGATAGCACTACTCAGTATGCTATTATGTCTTTTATGGACGGATACGCGGTTATAATCAAATCAGGATGGCGCCCGAAGATGAAGAAGCGACGGCTTTCAGAACACCGCTTGGAATTTATTGTTATAAAGTTATGCCTTTCGGTCTCAAAAATGCTGGGGCAACATATCAAAGGGCGATGAAAAAATTTTTCAAGATATGATGCATAAACATGTTGAATGTTATGTTGATGACTTGGTGGTCAGGTCAGGAGATCATCAAGAACATCGCGAACATTTAGCATCAGTTTTCCGTCGTCTCAGAAAGAAGCAACTAAAGATGAACCCTGCTAAGTGCGCATTTGGAGTATCTTCTGGCAAATTCCTCGGCTTTGTTGTACGACACAGAGGGATCGAGATTGATCCAGAAAAAATTAAGGCTATTCAAAATATGCCGCCACCAACGACGTTGAAGGAATTAAAAAGCTTACAAGGAAAATTGGCATACATTCGCCGTTTCATTTCAAATCTCGCAGGAAGGTGTCAGCCATTTTCTCAGTTAATGAAGAAAGATACAGAATTTGTATGGGATCACGCCTGTCAAAATGCATTTGATTCAATCAAGGAATTGTTGAAACAGCCGCCGGTGTTAACAGCTCCAGTGAAAGGTAAGATACTTATCTTATATACATCTGCAGCTACAAATTCTTTGGGTGCTTTGTTAGCACAGGTGAACGAAGCCGGAAAAGAGACTGCTCTTTACTATCTAAGCCGAACATTAATGGGGGCAGAATGCAATTATTCTTTGATCGAAAAGGAATGTTTGGCGCTAATATTCGCTGTACAAAAATTGAGGCATTATTGTCTCTCCCATGATATAACTCTAATCTCAAGAGCAGATCCGATAAAATTTTTGATGACCAGGCCAATATTGTCGGGAAGACTAGCCAAGTGGATGTTATTGTTATCAGAATATACTATTTCATATAAACCGGCGAAAGCAGTAAAAGGGCAAGCTATGGCAGATTTCCTCGCAGCACATCCTATGGCAGAAAGTGAAGAATTAATGACGAATTTCCAGATGAACAGGTTATGTTGGCTGAATCTCAGAATCTTTGGCAAATGTATTTTGATGGTGCTGCTCGAATATCGGGGCGGGGGCAGGAATAATATTCATTACACCTCAAGGCGATTTATTACCATATTCCTTCACATTGGGCACCGCATGCACAAACAATGAAGCTGAATACAGAGCTCTTATCATCGGAATGGAAATAGCCCAGCAAATGGAAATAAAATTATTGCATATCTTCGGAGATTCTAAATTGGTTATAAATCAATTGACAACCGAATTTGAAGTAAGGAAAGAAGAACTCCTATCCTATTATCGGAAGGCACAACGGTTGCTTGAACAGTTTTCTCATGTGGAAATTAAACACATACCGCGGTCGGAGAATACAAAAGCAGATGCTTTAGCCGGTCTGGCAGCAGCTCTGTCCTGCACAAAACGAAGTCCCCTTCAGGTAACTATAGAAGAAAGAAGATTCCTGCCATCTGCAGAAGTTATCGAAGAAACTGTAGAAATGTTTCCTATATCTTGTCTGGAAGTAATGATAAACGATTGGCGTCAGCCTTTCGTTGATTATCTAAAGTATAATATCTTGCCAGAAGATAATGCGCAAAAGCAGCAGATTAAGCAGCGATCAGGCAAATTTGTCATATGTAGTGAAGTATTGTATAGAAAATCTTACAATGGAATGCTGCTAAGATGCTTAGACAAGCAGGAAGCAAACCAAATGCTGCGGGAAGCACATTCAGGTGAATGTGGAGCACATCAAGCCGGTCGAAATTTGTGCCATAGGTGCATCGAATGGGTTATTATTGGCCTACTATGTTCAAAGATGCAATAGAATATGCAAAGCGGTGTCACGAATGTCAAATACACGGAGATGTAATACATGTTCCTCCAGAAGAATTACATCAGTCTGTTGCTTCCTGGCCTTTTTCAGCATGGGGACTCGACGTGATTGGTCCTATAAATCCCCCTTCATCAAAACATCAAAGGAAAACAGTATATCTTGGCAGCAACAGACTATTTCTCCAAATGGACCGAAGCAGTCGCCTTGCGTAATGTTAAAGAGAAAGACGTGGTCAATTTCATCCGACATGCTATAATATACCGTCATGGTATTCCGAAAAAGATAGTCACTGATAATGGTACCCTTTTAAAAAATAGAGGCATGGAAAAGTTATGTCAGAAGTTTGGCATCCAGCATTCTTTTTCAACACCTTATTATCCTCCGGCCAATGGACTAGCAGAAGCGTTTAACAAAACGATCGTCAAAATAAAAAAAAAAACGGTGACAGGCAATAAACGCGATTGGGATGAAAAGTTACAAGAAGCATTATGGGCCTACAGAACTACCCATCGTACAGCAACAGGGGCGACACCGTATTCGTTAATCTATGGTATAGAGGCAGTTATCCCAATTGAAATGCAGGTGGCATCACTCCGGATAGCAGTACATCAGTCTATAACAGATGATGAAAATGCAAAAATAAGGCTGAAAGAATTAGATTTGCTCGATGAGAAGCGTCTTGCAGCTCAACAGCGTTGCAGTCATATCAGGCCAGAATATCGGCTGCCTTTGATAAACAGGTTAAATACCGCTCTTTCAAAAAAGGGGATATGGTGTTAATGTTGAAAAGACCTATAGTGGTCACTCGCCGGACAGGGGGCAAGTTCGAGCCTAAATGGGACGGTCCATATGTAGTAAAAGAAGTATACTCCAATGGGGCATATAGAATCGCAAATCAAGAGGGACAGGGTATCAGTATACCTGTCAACGCCCGCTTCATCAAAAGATACTACCCCTGAAGATAGACATGTTGATTTTGACCCAGAATATTATCGGCATAATGATTCTGTATCAAAAGGGGGCAAGGATGAATAAGATCATGTCTATATGTCAACAAAAGAAGCTATGAAGAAAAAGTTCACAAACATGTCAATTATCAAGCATCGAATCTGAAAAAATATATATGATCATCATCATCATCAAATAAGATTGACGAAGTTAATATCATCTCGAAGATTCTCTTGAAGATATCATTTAAGCTGGAAATATCAGCCTTACAAGGCATGGATTCTCTTGAAGATATTATTCTGCCTTACAAGCATAGTCTTCTTAAAGATATTTCAAAAATATCTACCATATTTTGCAAATGATGATGATCATATATATATATATATATATATATATATATATATATATATATATATATATATATATATATATATATATATATATATATTATCGCCTCACAAGGCATGGATCTTCTTGAAGATTGAAGATAAATATTATTGCCTTACAAGGCACGGATATTCTTGAAGATATTATCAAAAGCAAAGATACATCAATAACAATCAAGAGGCAGTATAGCCAAGCCAAATCCTAAAAGAGCCAAATTGAGCCAAATCAAAAAAGATCAGCTCGCAAAAAAAAAAAAAAAAAAAAAAAAAAATGCTCTCAAAGGATCAAGCTCTAAAAGAGCCGGCCAACTATACATAAGACCTATGAAGATCGCCATTCGGGCAGCGGCGAGGAGTCAGTGGCCCTAAAAAGCCCGCGAAGACCATCGTGCGCACTCATGCGGGCAGCTGACGAAGTCAAGGATTCAAAGCCTAAAAGGCCATATATCCGCGAAGACTAGTCACCGTAACTCCCATGCCGTCTGTATAGCTTCCGGCAGCGCCACGGGGAACGGATGAAAATGCCCTCCTGTGAATGGGCTCGACCTTGCAGACGAAGAAAACAGGGGCCGCAGTGCGAGCTTTATGCCAACCGTGCGTAAGACCCTCCAGGTCTAGGGTTTGATTTCAGTAGTAACTCGTGAGGAAGGGCTTAAACCTACTCATTGATGGACTGGCGACCCTAGATTTGGTGCCCAAAGGTAGCCTTGCGAGCCCTGCGAACTCTAGAGAGTTACCGTGGCCAACCCTGTGCGTAAAACCAACAGTTCACCGTCCGGTAGCGTCAATGGGCCCCTCTGATGGACCGTGACCGTGAGCTCAAGGCAGTGAGAAGCCCAAAAGAGAACTCTAGAGAGTTACAGTGGCCATCACATAAGACCCATAAATGCTCCACTACTCATGAGCTTAAACTGTGTGTGTGCGCACGCTCCACTACTCATGAGCTTAAACTGTGTGTGGCTAATTAAATCAAAACTTAGTACCGCCAATCTAAATACTCACATAGAGAGTCCCGCACTAACAAAGCATAAAAGGTTTAGAAATTGTAAAGGATGTAATGAAATTACTGTATAAAGTATAAATATAATCTAATAATATTAAGTATAAACATACAATATAAAAATGCTAGTATAAACATCTCAAAATGCTATCATGAAAACAAAACCAAATAAATTATGTTCAAAAGAAACATGAAAGCAAAGATTACATGTTCAAAATTACATGTTTAAAGATCTTCTGTAATCCCCACTGCTTCTGAATATCTGCGCAAATCTTCTTTCAATTTTGCCTGAGCTGCATCATGTTTAGATTTCTCTTCAAAAATAAGTTTGCTGATCAGGAACGCCAGTAAGCTTATCCTCCAAAGAAGCGATCATTCTTTTCCTCCTTGAAGTTGTGCAGATTTTTCAATATCAAGGATTTAGCATTTGCTTGTATCTTTTCTTCTGCAACACTCTTGAAGGCTAAGGATTGCTCACGATGCTTTCTCTCCAGTTGAGAGAGTTCCTCCTTCAGAGCTGCAATACGATCTTGGATAATCGCCTTTTCCCATCAATATAAGCCTTTTGTTGATCTTGAAGAATCATACGCTCTTGTTCAGTTAGAAATCGATAAGCCGACAGAAAACTTTTTCCTGAGATAAATCAGCAGCTTCCTGTACTAAAATTTCAGGTGCGATTGTGACATTTTCTACTGACGCCAGAGAGAATTACTACTGAATCACGAAATTTGAGGAGGGAATCCCGCAAAGGAGATATGTTTATTCTGGCCATTTTGGCCGAGCTCTCCAAAATCTCTATGGCAACATCCAATCCAACCATTGCTCAGGATTTTTGAAGATATGGATTATGGCTAACAAGAATGTTTCAACATGAGCATTTTATGAACAGGAATTTTCACGAAAGACGACAATTCAGAAATAGTGGTCACAGAAATCAGAACTGGCCACGCCACTACAAATAAGTTCCTATAGCAAAAGAAGAAAATATTCAAAACCTATTATGAAATAGGTAGTATTGGGTAAAATAATCAATGCCTATATGAATACCTGTTACAGGAATGCGACTAATAGAAGGAGAAGCTCTCTGAGTCATGGAAGGGCCCAATTCCACCATATCAGCAAAAGATGGTGCTCTAGCTTCCGTACTTGAATCTCTGGTAGTCGGAGTTGGCAAGTCAGTAGTCTCTGTGGGAAATATGATTTCACGAGCCACTACTCTCTGCACTACCAATGGGATTGCGGGTCCTTTTGGTGAAGTCGCCACAAGAGGATTCATTGGAGAGATAGCACCTATTTCTGCAACTTGGGCACCTAAAAAGGGAGACGCAATGATTAAAATATATATATATATATATATATATATTTGTTAAAATAAAAAATATATATATGAAAATTCCTTTACCTGGTGAATACCCATATTCTCCATAATCTAAGAGATCCTCGTCATCTTTTCAGTTACAGGAGATTTAGCAGGAATATTGGTGCCAGGAAAAGTTTAGCAATTGCAGGGGAAGATTCCATTTCAGCTTCTTTCACAGCTTTTTCCTCTTCTTCGCCAATATCAACTTCACCTTCCTCAAAGTCATCATCTTTATCTTCATCACTATCGCTATCTCCGCTGTCTTCGTATTGAGAAGATTCAGTTGTATCTGATGATGCTGAACTTTCATCTTCCAAATTTTCTTCGGCAACTTCTTCAATAATAACTTGCTTCCCTTTGTAAGAAATGGGTTTGCTGCTCTCTGTGCAAACTCTCGGACCATAGGGGAAGCAGATGCTTGGCGAGTCGTTTCAGAAGGAATGGGGGATGATGTTTGCAAACGCGTTCTGATCTAGTCATCGGAGAAGATGGACTAGGACCAAGGGTTGTGGAGGAGATACGGAGTACCATATGGTTCTTCTTGAACCGCTGCAGTCTCTGCAGGATTGGAGAAGATGTATCTACAGCATCGTTTCCGGCTTGGTATGAAGAGTCTCGACGAGATTTCTCGAATTCTCTCAGATCTCCGTAAGAAAACCAGCCATCCAAAGTATTGATGGGCTTGATTTCACGAATGGGATCTTCCAATGATATCTTCCTGCAAATTTCTCCGGGATGAGATGCATGGCTCTTTTCCGGAATATAGCCAATTCCGCTCTCTAAATGTCTGCCCTTTAGCCTGGGTGGATGAAGAAATATAGAAGAATCCACTGGCAAGCACTTAGCAACCAGGTATGATTGATGATCCCACCATCGCATCCAGCTGTATGATGTATGGACTATGCGATCACAGCTTGGAATTATGAAAAGGGATCCAACACAACCATTCAGCAACTGTTTCCATATCATGGCCCAGTTAAGAGGACCAGTTCCATAGCAGCGCATTTTTCTGGTAACCAGCCCGCAGTCTTGTGGTACAGTTTGATCATAACCAAATTGATGAGCAAAGCGACTGGGGTAATAAGGTTCTCTCCAGAATTCTGTCCCTTCCCGAAGAGGCAAACTGCATGAGCGAATGGAAAAGAAGAAAGCTCTTTCTGCTGCAGTAAGTGTTTCGTTGTCCACCATATCTATATCTTCGGTGTAGCGATGAAGGCGGAACTGAAAGAAGTTTATCTGATCATCATCCCGAATTTTGTTGGCAACCCACTCATATGCCCTTTTTGTCATCGCTCTTTGCTGAAAGAACCAAAGCGGAAGGTGAGAAGGATGAGTATATGCTTGTTCAGGAGCTTCAAAAGTCCAGGGAAAATAAACTCCAAGCCACCCCGTAATATAATGCCAAGAAGTATGCGCAGATGAAGCTCCAAGAATTGGGTCTTTATGTGGGTAGCACTTCTCCAAGAGCCCTGTAGATAGAACATAATACGGGAGGAGCAAGAGAATATTTATGGCCCTCCGCTAAAGCACCAGCCACAACGAAGACACTGGGACGAACGGCATCTGCCCACTTGGAGCTGGGCAATACGACTAAGCTTAGCCAGTAAGCCAAGAACGCTGCAAGCTCTCCGAAAGAACTATATTCTGGCTTTCTTCTTATCGCATCTCGAAGCTTCGTTAGTTCTTTAGAGTGGCAGTCGCGAAACCTTCAAGAAAATAAAGAGGTAATATACAAGAATGGCTAAATAGCAAGAATACAAGGAGGAAGATTAGTTGTTGGATTGGTAAATACCTGAGACCCCTAGAAAAATGTGCTAGCCATTGAAGAGGGGGAATTTTGTGGAAATTGGGAAATTTGCCCATCTCTTTGAATAACTCTATAGTAGTCTCAGAAATGGAAGGCTTGCGGTCTGGAGAAGATACGAAGGCCAGTTCTCTGTTTGTCGGAATGAATTCATCATAGAATTTGCCTGTTATTGTAAGACCGGCTATGCGATGAAGGTCCCAGAGAGATATACTCATTTCACCATAAGGAAGATGGAAGGAGTTGGTTGTAGGTGACCAGTATTCAAGGAAGCCCTTCAGAATATTGGGTTCCCTGTAGAAGTATTTAGAGGTCACTTCTATTGCATCATAAAGGCCGATCTTTGCTAGAGTGCTCGTATGCTTCAGCAATATAGCCTCCGCCCATTCAGAATAGTATCGACGAGCAGTTAACATGCCCCTGATGCGGAATTCTGCCTGTCCCCAGAGTTGATCCCGATCTCTGAAGCGTTGTCGCACTGTCTCATAAAAATGAGAAGGAAAGAGATCATGAGGACTATGGAAAGGAGCTAAGAAAATCATGGGATGAACTTCTCCTATCCTCTGTCGCGGTTTCTGAGTTTGAATAGTTCCTTCCAGGATTCGAGGCTCTCTTGAAGTCCATGATTCAGTATACATTAATCTCTCACCATGGACGTAATCTTTGGATTCGCAGTCTAGCATAGACTGATGGCGATATACCTTGATCGGAATGATTGTCATGCCCTCCGCATGAGGATTATCAAACTTCATAATACCTTCGACAACTCGTACTGAGTCCCACGAGTTCTGAAGCCTCTTCTTCTTATGTTCCTTGATCTTTTCTGCAAATTCTTTCGCCTTATTACGATGAATTTTCTTTGGGCGAGAAGTAGGAGGAGTATCTTCACGGAGAGGTGCTCTCTCACTATCAGTTCGAATGTGAGCGGTGGTCTTCAACCATTCATCCCAGTCATACTCTCTGCCATGCTTAGGCGGACATTTAATGTCTCCCAAAGATATAGATCTGTGAATGGGGAGGTAAAGTGCTTCTTGATGGGCCAGGGATTATGGAAAATTATGAGTGGTGCGGAAGGTGAACCGGAGGATGTGGCGAGTAAGAAGCTAATACGGTTAGAAAAGTCGAAAGTGGGAAGAACGGGTTCTTTGAAGTAAGCGGGATTTCTGGAAGTAGTCTTTGTCCACTTAGCAGGAGGCTGATCAGAAGGAGGAGAGTCAGAAGGAGTTACAAGACGAGCCGTTTGTTTAACACGAGCCATGAAAGTAAGATAAAGGAAGCAAGAAAGAAAATGGCTAAGTGTTGGAGACAGTTCAAAAAGAAAAATTGGCTAAGTACAGAGTACTTTGCGCGGGGTCGCGCAAAGTATACAGTTTGCGCAGAAAATTTCAAGTTCAAAAGAAAATCGTGCAAAGTGAAACAGTTTGCGCGGGGTCGCGCAAAGTAGGAGGTTTGCGCGGAAGAAAATCGCCAGAGCAGAGTTTCAGCAGAGAACGGTTCGTAAAAATGACTAAGTAGTTGGACTATTTTAGCCTTTATGGCCGAGTACGGTACTCGACCAGAGCTTTGCGCGGGGTCGCGCAAACCCTGTAGAAAATAACTGGTTGATCCTTTTTCTTTGATTTTCGGAACAAAACAAAGAACGGATCAAGGGGGCATCTGTTGAAGCATAAAATAAGCAAGGAAGTGAAGACGAGAAAGATCAAGAAATCAATTGGAAAGATCAAGAAATCAGCTTCAAAGACCACTTTGCGCGGGGTACCCGCGCAAAGTGAAATGGTTGCGCCAGACCGCGCAAAGTGAACGGTTTGCATGGGAGATTATGAAGACAATTTGCGCGGGGATTGATAGTTTGCGCGGAACCGCGCAAAGTATATCGTTTGCGCGTATCCGCGCAAAGTATATGACGGTAGGATCAAAAGGGTTAGTTGATTATTTTGTCCCACATCGACCAGAACAGAGATTTCCATTGAAGAAAATGTCTATAAATACCCCGTTCCTCCTCTCAAAAGGGGTTGGAAGATTTCAGAAGTGAAAGAAAGACGAAAGAGAAGACAGAAGGTGCGGAGTATTGGACTCCTGCACTTTGCGCGATATCGCACAAAGGAGTATTGGACTCCTTAAGTTTGCGCGGACCGGCGCAAAGCGGCACCGAGTTGAAATGGTTTGCGCGGACCCGCGCAAAGCATCTTGTTTGCGCGGACCCGCGCAAACCGACTGCTGAACAGTCTATAACAGCAATGGGCTGTTATGCTGTTAAAATGGCTAGAGTCTTCAAGTCTTAGGTTCTTCTTGCTCAGGAGAAAAGGAAGAATCATCGACGAAAAGGCGTGTTCCTCCTAAGTTTCAGGAGATGACTGAAATAACGCTGTTATGCTGCCGGAATCTCCGTCTTCTTGAAAGCTATTGGTCGATTTATCCATTCCTCCTAAGTCATAGGAGATGGTTGAGATCGGCGCTGTTATGCTGTCGAAATTTATGTTTAATAGATTCTTTAATGAATTTTTTTTGTAAACTATCTTAGAATCAAGGGATACTCGAGGATGTAAATGAATTCAGAATCAATGAAGTGTGATGATTGTTTCTGTAATTATTTCATTGTTATGATTGAATAAGATAATTCCCAAATCAAATACTCTTATTTTCTTGTCGAAACAATAACACTTTCTTCAGTGGTTGAATTTAGACAATTTTGAGCTCATTGGAATGGTAACTTGAGAAGCTTCTAAATGAGGCCAGAATTGGGTAATTTCGAGACCGTTCGATATCCCAAAAGCACGTTGGAACTCTTCGATCACCATTTTACAATTTCGATTGTTAATCTTTCCAAATCGCGCGATCCAACGGAGGTGCACATAACGCCCTCGTTTGATGTTGGATTGGGTCGATTTTTGGTCATCTGAAAGGTACTTTAGTGTACTTTCATTCCTGACTACAATCGTCGTATTCCAAGACCATTTGGGCTTTCGTAAGTGGGATCGCAGTCCTCGCTACTAAATTTCTCCTTCATCTCCTTGTCCAACAGTAACCTTCATAACTCTCTCTTCAGTGGTCGAATTTAGACTATTTTGAGCTGATTGGAATGGTAACTTGAGAAGGTTCTAAATAAGAGCAGAATTGGGTAATTTCGAGACCGTTCGATATCCAAAAAGCAAGTTGGAACTCTTCGATCGTCATTATGCAATTTTGATTGTTAATCTTTCTAAATCGCACGATCCAACGGAGGCCCTCATAACTCCCTCATTTGATGTTCGATTGGGTCAATTTTTGGTCATTTGAATGGTACTTTACCGCACTTTCATTCCTGACTGCAATCGTCATATTCTGAGACCATTTGGGCATCTGTAAGTGGGATTGCAGTCGTCGTTACTGAATTTTTGCTTCATCTTCTTCTCCAGCAGTAACCTTCATAACTCTCTCTTCAGTCCCCGAATTTAGACAATTTTGAGCTCATTGGAATGGTAATAGAGAAGCTTCTAAACGAGGGCAGGATTGGGTAATTTTGAGACCGTTCGATATCCCAAAAGCACACTGGAACTCTTCGATCGTCATTTTACAATTTCGATTTTTAATCTTTCCAAATTGCACGATCCAACGGAGGCGCTCATAACTCCCATGTTTGATGTCGGATTGGGTCAATTTTTGATCATCTGAAAGGTACTTTAGCGCACTTTCATTCCTGACTGCAATCATCATATTCTGAGACCATTTGGGCATCCATAAGTGGGATCGCAGTCCTCACTACTGAATTTCTCCTTCATCTCCTTGTCCAACAATAACCTTCATTACTCTCTCTTCAGTGGTCGAATTTAGACTATTTTGATCTCACTGGAATGGTAACTTGACAGGCATCTAAATGAGACCAAAATTGAGTAATTTCGAGACCGTTCGATATCCAAAAGTATGTTGGAACTCTTCGATTGTCATTTTGCAATTTCGATTGTTAATCTTTAGAAATCACACGATCCAACGGAGTGGCTTATAACTCCCTCGTTTGATGTCGGATTGGGTCAATTGTTGGTCATCTGAAAGGTACTTTAGCGCACTTTCATTCCTGACTGCAACCGTCGTATTTCGAGACCATTTGGGCGTCCATAAGTGGTATCGCAGTCGTCGGTACTGAATTTCTCCTTCATCTCCTTCTCCTACAGTAACCTTCATAACCCTCTCTTCAGTGGTCGAATTTAGACTATTTTGAGCTCATTGGAATGGTAACTTGAGAAGCTTCTAAATGAGGCCAAAATTGGGTAATTTCGAGACCGTTCGATATCCCAAAGGCACTGTTTCGATAAGGAAACAAATGTATTTGATTTGGGAGCATTATCTTATTCAAACATAATAATGGAACAGTTACAAAGACAATCGTCACATATTATTGATTCTGAATTCATTTACATCCTCTGATATCCCTTGATTCTAAGATAGTTTACAAAGAATTCTTTGTAAGTTACAATTATCGTAGTTAAATATGAATTTCGACAGCATAACGGCAATGATTTCAATCATCTCCTATGACTTAGGAGGAATAGACAAGTCGACCAATCAGTCTTCAAGAGAATAGAGATTTCGGCAGCATTTCAGTGCTATTCCGGTCATCTCCTGAGACTTAGGAGGAATACGCCTTTTCGTCGATGATTCTTCCCTTCCTCCTGAACAAGAAGAACTTGAAGATTTGAAGACTCTAGCCATTCCAGCAGCATATTAGCCCATTGTTGTTATAGACTGTTCAGCAGTCGGTTTGCGCGGGTCCGCGCAAACGACATGCTTTGCGCAGGTTCGCGCAAACTACAGGAGCCCAATGCTCCTTTGCGCGAGTCCGCGCAAACTATATGAGCCCAATGCTCCTTTGCACCTTCTGTCTTCTTCTTCATCTTTCTTCCACTCTGAAATCTTTCAACCCCTTTTGAGAGAAAGAACGGGGTATTTATAGACATTTTTACTGGTGTAAATCTCTGTTCTGGTCGATGTGGGACAAAATAACATCCAACCATTTTTATACTACCGCAAAATACTTTGCGCGGACACGCGCAAACGACATGCTTTGCGCGGTCTCGCACAATCTATCAGTCCCGCGCAATCTATCTTCCTTGATCAACCCGCGCAACTCATTTACTTTGCGCGGTCCAGCGCAATCTATTCACTTTGCGCGAACCCGCGCAAAGTAGTCTTTAAACCTGATTTCTTTATCTTCAAACTGATTTTTCTTGATCTTTCTCTTCTTCACTTCTTTGCTTATTTTATGCCTCAACAGATGCCCCCTTGATCCGTTCTTTATTTTTTTCAGAAAATCAAAGAAAAAGGATCAAATCACCCATTTTCTGTAAGGTTTTAGCGACCCCGCGCAAAGCTCGGTCGAGTACCATACTTGGCCAGAAATACTATAAATAGCCCAACACTTTAGTCATTTTCACGAACTGCTTGTACTGTGCCGAAACTCTGCCCGTGCGATTTTCTTCCGCGCAAACTTCTCACTTTGCGAGAACTCGTGCAAACCTTTTCAATTTGCACGAAGGCCTTCGAGGTTGCAATCTTTTCCGCGCAAACCATACACTTAGCGTGGACCCACGCAAAGTACTTCGAACCTAGCCAATTTCTTTTGAACTTTTTCCATTACTTAGCCATTTTCTTCCTTCTTCCTTTCTTACTCTGTCATCTATCTTCCTTCCTTGACTTATTTTCATGGCTCGTATTAAACAAACGGCCCGTCCTGTGACTCCTTCTGACTCACCTTCTTCTGATCAACCTCCTGCTAAGAGAATAAAGATGACTTCCAAAAATCCTGCTTATTTTAAAGAGCCTGTTCTCCCTACCTTTGATTTTTCTGATCGCATCAGATCTTTGCCTTCCCCCATTCATAGATCTATATCTTTGGGAGATATCAAATGTCCGCCTAAGCATGGCAGAGAGTATGACTGGGATGAATGGTTAAAAACCACAGCTCATATTTGTACTGATAGTGAAAGACCATCTCCCCGTGGAGACACTCCTCCGGCTTCTCGTTCAAAGAAAACTCACCGAAATAAGGTGAAAGAATTTGCAGAGAAGATCAAGGAACACAAGAAGAAGAGACTTCAAAACTCATGGGACTCAGTACGAGTTGTTGAAGGTGTCATGAAGTTTGACAATCCTCATGCGGAGGGCATGACGGTTATTCCCATCAAAGTATATCGCCATCAGTCCATGCTTGACTGTGAGTCTAAAGATTACATCCATGGCGAGAGGTTAATGTATACTGAATCGTGGGCCTCAAGAGAGCCCCGAATCCTTGAGGGAATCATTCAAACACAAAAGCCGCGACAAAGGATAGGAGAAGCTTATCCCATGATCTTCTTAGTTCCTTTCCACAGTCCTCATGATCTCTTTCCTTCTCATTTTTATGAGACAGTTCGACAGCGCTTTAGAGATCGAGAACAACTCTGGGGACAGGCAGAATTCCGCATCAGAGGCATGTTAACTGCTCGCCGCTATTACTCTGAATGGGCGGAGGCTATATTACTGAAGCATACGAGCACTCTTGCAAAGATTGGCCTTTATGATGCCATAGAAGTGACCTCCAAATACTTCTATAGGGAACCCAATATACTAAAAGGCTTCCTTGAATACTGGTCGCCTACAACCAACTCCTTTCATTTACCTTATGGTGAAATGAGTATATCACTTTGGGATCTTCATCGTATAGTCGGTCTCACAATAACAGGCAAATTCTATGATGAATTCATTACTACCAACAGAGAATTGGCCTTTGTATCTTCTCCAGACCGCAAACCTTCTATCTCTGAGACTACCATAGAACTGTTCAAAGAGATGGGCAAATTTCCCAGCTTCCACAAAATTCCCCCTCTACAATGGCTGGCAAATTTTTCTAGAGGTCTCAGGTATTTATCAATCCGACAGTTGACTTATTCTTTATATTCTTGCTATTTAGCCATTCCTGCATATTAACCTCCTCATTTTTCTTTGAAGATTTCGCAATTGTCACTCTAAAGAATTAACGAAGCTTCGAGATGCAATAAGAGGAAGACCAGAATATAGCTCTTTTGGAGAACTTGCAGCGTTCTTAGCTTATTGGCTAAGTTTGGTCGTATTGCCCAGCTCTAAATGGGCAGATGTTGTTCGTCCAAGCGTCTTTGTTGTGGCTAGTGCTTTAGCGGAAGGCCATAAATACTCTCTTGCTCCTCCAATATTATGTTCTATTTATAGAGCCCTTGGAGAAGTAGCTACTCAAGTAAAAGATCCTATTCTTGGAGCTTCGTCTGCACATACGTCTTGGCATTATATTACGAGGTGGCTAGGAGTTTATTTTCCTTGGACTTTTGAGGCTCCAGAGCAAGCATATACTCATCCTTTTCACCTTCCACTCTGGTTCTTTCAGCAAAGAGCGATGGCAAAAAGAGCGTATGAGTGGGTTGCCAATAAAATTCGAGATGATGACCAGATAAACTTCTTTCAGTTCCGCCTTTATCGCCACACTGAAGATACAGATATGGTGGACCAAGAAACGCTTACTGCAGCAGAGAGAGCTTTCTTCTTTTCTATTCGCTCATGCAGTTTACCTCTTTGGGAAGGAACAGAATTTTGTAGAGAACCTTACTACCCCAGTCGCTTTGCTCGTCAATTTGGTTATGATCAAACCGTGCCTCAAGATTGCGGGCTGGTTACTAGAAAAATGCGCTGTTATGGAACTGGTCCTCTTAACTGGGCCATGATATGGAAACAACTGCTGAATGGCTGCGTTGGATCTCTTTTCATAATTCCAGGCTGTAATCGCATAGTCCGTACATCATATAGCTGGATGCGATGGTGGGATCACCAATCATACTTGGTCACTAAATGCTTGCCAGTGGATTCTTCTATCTTTCTTCATCCGCCCAGGCTGAAGGGCAGAAATTTAGAGAGTGGAATCGGTTATATTCCAGAAAAGAGTCATGCATCTCATCCTGGAGAAATTTGTAGGAAGATATCATTGGAAGACCCTATCCGTGAAATCAAGCCTATCAACACTTTGGATGGCTGGTTTGCTCACGGAGTTCTGAGAGAATTTGAGAAATCTCGTCGGGACTTCTCAAATCAAGCCGCAGACGATGCTGAAGGTACATCTTCTCCAATTCCTGCAGAGACTGCAGCGGTTCAAGAAGGACCAGCTATTGGTACTTCCATATCTCATCTATAACCCCTTGGTCCTAGTCCATCTTCCCCAATGACTAGATCAAAAACGCGTTTGCAAACATCATCCCCTATTCTTCCAGAAAGGACCCGCCAAGCATCCGCTTCCCCTATAGTCCAAGAGCCTGCACCGGAGAGCAGCCAACCCGTTTCTTACAAAGGGAAGCAAGTTATCATTGAAGAAGTTGACGAAGAAATTTTGGAAGATGAAAGTTCAGCTTCATCGTCAGATACTATTGAATCTTCACAATATGAAAACAGCAGAGATAGCGACAGTTGTGAAGATAAAGATGATGACTTTGAAGAAGGTGAAGTTGACATAACGGGGATGAGGAAACAATTGCGAAAGAAGTTGAGATGGAATCTTCCCCTGCAACCGCTAAGACTCTTCCTGGTGTAAATGTTCCTGCTAAATCTCCTGCAGCTGAGGAAAATGAAGAGGAACTTTTAGATTATGGCAAATATGGGTATCCACCAGGTAAAGGAGATTTAATTTTCATATGCATATATCTATCTATATTTTAACAACTATTATTTAAATTATTGTGTCTCCCTTTTTTAGGTGCCCAAGTTGCAGAAATAGGTGTCATCTCTTCAGCGAGCCCTCTCGTGGTAACTTCACCAAGAGCACCTGTAGTTTCATTGGTAGTACAGAGAGTAGTGGCTCGTGAAATCATATTTCCAACAGAAACTACAGACTTACCAACTCCGGCTACCAGAGATTCAAGCACGGAAGCTAGAGCACCATCTTTTGCTGATATGGTGGAACTTGGTCTTTCCATGATTCAGAGAGCTTCTCCTTCTGTTAGTCATATTCCAGTGACAGGTACATATATATGCACTGATTATCTTTACTCATGACTACATATTTCATAATAATATTTTGAATATCTTTCTTCTTTTGCTATAAGAACTCATTCTTGCAGTGGTGCGGCCAGTTCTGATTCTGTGACCACTATTTCTGAATTGTCATCCTTTGCGAAAATCCTTGTTCATAAAATGCTTATGGTGAAACATTCCTTGTTAGCAATAATCCATATCTTCAGAAATCCTGATCAATGGTTGGACTTGGATGTTGCTATAGAGATTTTGGAGAGCTCTGCCAAGATGGCTAGAATCAACATATCTCCTTTGCGTGATTCACTCCTCAAATTTCGTGATTCAGTAATTTCTTTGGCGTCGGTAGAGAATGTTACAATTGCCCCTGAGATTTTAGAGTACAAGAAGCAGCTGGCTGCATCTCAAGAACAAGCCTTTCTGACAGCTTCAACAATTTCTAAACTTGAACAAGAGCATATGATTCTTCAAGATCAATTAAAGATTCATATTGATGAAAATATGACTATCCAAGATCGTATTGCAGCCCTGAAGGAAGAGATCTCTCAACTGGAAAGAAGGAATCATGAACAAGCCTTAATCATTCAAGATGTTGAAGAGAAGATACAGGCGAATGTTCAATCCATTAATATTGAAAAATCCGCGCAACTTCAAGGTAAAGAAATGATTGCTTCTCTGGAGAATAAACTTGCTGGCGTTCCTGATCAGGCAAGACTTATTCTTGAAGAAAAATCTAAACATGATGTAGCTCAGGCATAATTGAAAGAAGATTTGCGTAGACACTCAAAAGCAGTGGGGATTACAGAAGATCTTTAAACATGTAATTTTGAACATGTGATCTTTGCTTTCATGTTTCTTGGACATAATTTATTTGGCTTCACATATGTTTTTTATGAAAGCATTTTGAGATGTTTATAATAGCATTTTCACATTGCATGTTGATGACATTTATACTAATATTATCAAATTATATTTATACTTTATATAATAATTTCATTACATCCTTTACAATTTCTAAACCTTTTATGCTTTATTAGTGCGGGATTCTCTATGTGAGTATTTAGATTGGCGGTACTAAGTTTCAATTTAATTAGCCACACACAGTTTAAGCTCATGAGTAGTGGAGCGTGCGCGCACACACAGTTTAAGCTCATGAGTAGTGGAGCATTTATGGGTCTTATGTGATGGCCACTGTAACTCTCTAGAGTTCATTTTTGGGCTTTTCACTGCCTTGAGCTCACGGCCAAGGTCCATCAGAGGGGCCCATTGACGCTACCGGGCGATGAACTGTTGGTTTTACGCACAGGGTTGGCCACAGTAACTCTCTAGAGTTCACAGGGCTCGCAAGGCTACCTTTGGGCACCAAATCTAGGGTCGCCAGTCCATCAATGAGTAGGTTTAAGCCATTCCTCACGAGTTACTACTGAAATCAAACCCTAGATCTGGAGGGTCTTACGCACGGTTGGCATAAAGCTCGCACTGCGGCCCCTGTTTTCTTCGTCTGCAAGGTCGAGCCATTCACAGGAGGGCATTTTCATCCGTTCCCCGTGGCGCTGCCGGAAGCTATACAGACGGCATGAGAGTTACGGTGACTAGTCTTCACGGATTTATGGCCTTTTAGGCTTTAAATCCTTGACTTCGTCAGCTGCCCGCATGGGTGCGCACGATGGTCTTCGTGGGCTTTTTACGGCCACTGACTCCTCGCCGCTGCCCGAATGGCGATCTTCATAGGTCTTACGTATAGTTGGCCGGCTCTTTTAGAGCTTGATCCTTTGAGAGCATTTTTATTTATTTATTTATTTTATTATTATTTTTTTTTACAGAGCTTGATCTTTTTGATTTGGCTCAATTTGGCTCTTTTAGGATTTGGCTTGGCTATACTCCCTCTTTAACTGAGATTGATGTATCCTTGCTTTTGATAATATCTTTAGGAAGACCCATGCCTTGTAAGGCAATAATATCTATGATCATCATCATTGCCAGTATAGTAGATATTTCCAACTGAGATAATATCTTCAAGAAGATCCATGCCTTGTAAGGCAATATATCAATCTTGTCAATATCTTCAAGAGAATCCATGCCTTGTAAGGCAATATATCAATTTTGTCAATATCTTCAAGAGAATCTTCAAGATGATATTGATTTTGTCAAACTTATTTGGTGATGATAATCATATATATATTTTCAGATTTGATGCTTGATAATTGACATGCTTGTGAATTTCTTTTTCACAGCTTCTTTTGTTGACATATAAACATGATCTTAATCCTTGCCCCCTTTTGATACAGATTCATTATGCCGATAATATTCTGAATCAAAATCCACATGTCTATCTTTAGGGATAGTATCTTTTGATGAAACGGGCGTTGACAAGTATACTGATACCCTGTCCCTCTTGATTTGTGATTCTATATGCCCCATTGGAGTATACTTCTTTTACCACATATGGACCGTCCCATTTAGGCTCGAACTTGCCCCCTGTTCGGCGAGTAATCACTATAGGTCTTTTCAGCATTAACACCATATCCCCTTTTTTGAAAGAGTGGTATTTAACCTGTTTATCAAATGCAGCCGATATCCTGGCCTGATATGACTGCAACCGCTGCTGAGCTTCAAGATGTTTCTCATTGAGCAGATCTAATTCTTGCAGCCTTATTTTTGCATTTTCATCATCTGTTATAGACTGATGTACTGCTATTCTGAGTGATGCCACCTGCATTTCAATTGGGATAACTGCCTCTATACCATAGATTAATGAATACGGTGTCGCCCCTGTTGCTGTACGATAGATAGTTTTGTAGGCCCATACTGCTTCTTGTAACTTTTCATCCTAATCACACTTATTGCCTGTCACTGTTTTTTTCATTATTTTGACAATCGTTTTGTTAAACGCCTCTGCTAATCCATTGGCCGGAGGATAGTAAGGTGTTGAAAAAGAATGCTGGATGCCGAACTTCTGACACAACTTTTCCATGCCTCTATGTTTAAAAGGGGTGCCATTATCAGTGACGATCTTTTTCGGAATACCATGACGGTATATTATAGCATGCCGGATGAAATTGACCACGTCTGTCTCTTTAACACTACGCAAGGCAATTGCTTCAGTCCATTTGGAGAAATAGTCTGTTGCTGCCAAAATATAATGTTTTCCTTTAGATGAAGGGGGATTTATAGGACCAATCACATCGAGTCCCCAAGCTGAGAAAGGCCAGGAAGCAACAGACTGATGTAAGTCTTCTGGGGGAACATGTATTACATCTCCGTGTATTTGACATTCATGACACCGCTTTGCGTATTCTATTGCATCTTTGAACATAGTAGGCCAATAATAACCCATTCGATGCACTCTATGGCATAAATTTCGGCCGGCTTGATGTGCTCCACATTCACCTGAATGTGCCTCCCATAGCATTTGGTTTGCTTCTTGCTTGTCTAAGCATCTTAACAGCATTCCATTATAAGATTTTCTATACAATACTTCGCTGCATATGACAAATTTGCCCAATTGCTGTTTAATCTGTTGTCTTTGTGCATTATCTTCTGGCAAGATATTATATTTGAGATAATCAACAAAAGGTTGACGCCAATCATCTGTTATTACTTCCAGACAGGATATAGGAAACATCTCAACGGTTTTTTCAATAACTGCTGCAGATGGCAGGAATCTTCTTTCTTCTATAGTTACCTGAAGAGGACTTCGGTTTGTGCAGGATAAAGCTGCTGCCAAACCGGCTAAAGCATCTGCTTTTGCATTCTCCAGCCGCGGTATGTGTTTAATTTCCATATGACAAAACTGTTCAAGCAACTGTTGTGCCTTCCGATAATAGGGCAGGAGTTCTTCTTTCCTTACTTCAAATTCCGTTGTCAATTGATTTATAATCAATTTAGAATCTCCGAAGATATGCAATAATTTTATTTCCATTTGCTGGGCTATTTCCATTCCGATGATAAGAGCTCTGTATTCAGCTTCATTGTTTGTGCATGCGGTGCCCAATGTGAAGGAGTATGGCAATAAATCGCCTTGAGGCGTAATGAATATCACTCCTGCCCCCCTCCCGATATTCGAGCAGCACCATCAAAATACATTTGCCAAAGATTCTGAGATTCAGCCAACATAACCTGTTCATCTGGGAATTCGTCATTGATTTCCTCACTTTCTGCTATAGGATGTGCTGCGAGGAAGTCTGCCATAGCTTGTCCTTTTACTGCTTTCGCCGGCTTATACGAAATAGTATATTCTGATAGCAATAACATCCACTTGGCTAGTCTTCCCGACAACATTGGCCTGGTCATCAAAAATTTTATCGGATCTGCTCTTGAGATCAGAGTTATATCATGGGAGAGACAATAATGCCTCAACTTTTGTACAGCGAATATCAGCGCCAAACATTCTTTTTCGATCGAGGAATAATTGCATTCTGCCCCCATCAATGTTCGGCTTAGATAATAAAGAGCATTCTCTTTTCCGGCTTCGTTTACCTGTGCTAACAAAGCACCCAAAGAATTTGTAGCTGTAGATGTATATAAGATAAGTGGCTTTCCTTTCACTAGAGCTGTTAACACCGGCGGCTGTTTCAATAATTCCTTAATTGAGTCAAATGCATTTTTATAAGCGTGATCCCATACAAATTCTGTATCTTTCTTCATTAACCGAGAAAATGGCTGACACCTTCCTGCGAGGTTTGAAATGAAACGGCGAATGTATGCCAATTTTCCTTGTAAGCTTTTCAATTCCTTCAACGTCGTTGGTAGCGGCATATTTTGAATAGCCTTAATTTTTTCTGGATCAATCTCGATCCCTCTGTGTCGTACAACAAAGCCGAGGAACTTGCCAGAAGATACTTCAAATGCACACTTAGCAGGGTTCATTTTTAGTTGCTTCTTTCTGAGCCGACGGAAGACTGATGCTAAATGTTCGCGGTGTTCTTGATGATCTCCCGACCTGACCACCAAGTCATCAACATAGCATTCAACATGTTTATGCATCATATCTTGAAAAATATTTTCATCGCCCTTTGATATGTTGCCCCAGCATTTTTGAGACCGAAAGGCATAACTTTATAACAATAAATTCCAAGCGGCGTTCTGAAAGCCGTTGCCTCTTCATCTTCGGGTGCCATCCTGATTTGATTATAACCTGCGTATCCGTCCAGAAAGGACATAATAGCATACTAAGTAGTGCTATCAATTAATAATTCTGTTATCGGGAGAGGGAAGTCATCCTTTGGACATGCTTCATTCAGATCTCTGAAGTCAATGCATACTTTAATCTGCCCATTCTTCTTTTTCACCGGAACAATGTTTGATATCCACTTGGGATATTTAACTTCTCTGACGAACCCAACCTTTATTAGTTTATTTACTTCTTTTTCGATTAATGGAATCAGGTCTGGGTGGAATCGCCTTTGCGCTTGCTTTACTGGTTTCTTTTCTTTGGAAATATTTAATCGATGCATTGCTACAGAGGGTTCCAATCCCGGCATTTCTTCATATGTCCAGGCGAAGACATCTTTATTTTCTTTGAGAAGTTGGCCATATTTCTCAAATTCCTGATCTGAAAGACTGACGCTGATGAATGTGTTCCTTGGCTCTTCTGCTGTTCCCAAATTTTTTTCTCGCAAGCCATCTATCATCGGCTGCCCCCCGTCTTCTATTTGTCTTGGAGCGGTTTCAGGATACTCGACTACCTTAGTGTTTCGACAAGAAAACAAAAGTATTTGATTTGGGGATTATCTTATTCAAACATAACAATGAAATAGCTACAAAAACAATCATCACATTTTATTGATTCTGAATTTATTTACATCCTCAGGTATCCCTTGATTCTAAAACAGTTTACAAAGAATTCATTGCAAGCTACAATTATAATGGTTGAATATGAATTTCGACAGCATAACAGCGCTAATTTCAATCATCTCCTATGACTTAGGAGGAATAGACAAGTCAACTAATTAATCTTCAAGAGAATAGAAATTTCGACAGCATTTCAGTGCTATTCTGGTCATCTCCTGAAACTGAGGAGGAATACACCTTTTCATCGATGATTCTTCCCTTCCTCCTGAATAAGAAAACTTGAAGATTTGAAGACTCTAGCCATTCCAGCAGCATATCAACCCATTGCTGTTATAGACTTGTCTATCAGTCGGTTTGCGCGAGTCCGCGCAAACTACATGCTTTGCGTGGGTCCGCGCAAACCACAGGAGCCCAATTCTCCTTTGCGCGAGTCTGCGCAAACTACAGGAGCCCAATGCTCCTTTGCGCGAGTCTGCGCAAACTATATGAGCCCAATGCTCCTTTACACCTTCTGTCTTCTATCTTCTTCTTCGTCTTTCTTCCACTCTGAAAATCTTCCAACCCCTTTTTGAGAGAAAGAACGGGGTATTTATAGATATCTTCACTGGTGTAAATCCCTATTCTGGTCGATGTGGGACAAAATATCATCCAGCCATTTTTATATCTCTGCAAAACACTTTGCGCGGACCAGCGCAATCGATATTCTTTGCGCGGTCTCGCGCAATCTATCATCCCCGCGCAACCTGTCTTCACTGATCAACCCGCGCAACCCATTTACTTTGCGCGATCCAGCGCAATCTATTCTCTTTGCGCGAACCCGCGCAAAGTCATCTTCAAATTGATTTCTTTGATCTTTAAACTGATTTTCTTGATCTTTCCTTTCTTCAGTTCTTTGCTTATTTTATGCCTCAACAGATGCCCCCTTGATCCGTTCTTTGTTTTTTTAGAAATCAAAGAAAAGGATCAAAGCCATTCATTTTCTAGGGTTTGCGCGACCCCGCACAAAGCTCGGTCGTGTACCGTGCTCGGCCATGAATCCTATAAATAGTCCAACAACTTAGTCATTTGCACGAACCCTTTTTGCTCTGGCGATTTTCTGCTCTGGCGATTTTCTCCCTCGCAAACCTTTCACTTTGCGCGAACCCGTGCAAACCATTTCACTTTGCGCGAACCCGCGCAAACCATTTCACTTTGCGCGGAGTCTTTTGAACTTGGGGATTTTCCGCGCAAACCTTTGACTTTGCGCGGACTCACGCAAAGTACTTCATACTTAACCAATTTTCTTTTTGAACTGTCTCCAACCACTTAGCCATTTTCTTCTTTCTTCCTTTCTTATTCCGACCTTTATCTTCCTTTCTTTGACTTATTTTCATGGCTCGTATAAAACAAACAGTTCGCCCTCCTTCCGACCAACCTTCTTCCGATCAACCCCCTGCCAAACGAACAAAGACCACCTCTAGGACTCCTTCTTATTTTAAAGAACCTGTTCTTCCAACCTTTGACTTTTCTGACCGTATCAAATCTCTTCCATCCCCCATCCATAGATCTATATCTTTAGGAGATATCAAATGTCCGCCAAAGCATGGTAGAGAATACGATTGGGATGAGTGGTTAAAGACCACGGCTCACATTCGTACTGATAGTGAAAGACCCCCTCTTCGTGAAGACACTCCTCCAGCTTCTCGTTCGAAGAAAACTCGCCGCAATAAGGTAAAAGAATTTGCAGAGAAGATCGAAGACCACAAGAAGAAGAGGCTTCAGAATTCATGGGATTCAGTATGGGCTGTTGAAGGTGTTATGACATTTGACAACCCTCATTCAGAAGGCATGACAATAATTCCCATCAATGTCTATCGCCATCAGTCCATGCTTGACTGTGAACCCAAGGATTGTGTTCATGGCGGAAGGTTGATGTATACTGAATCATGGGCCACCAGAGAACCCAGGATACTTGAAGGAATCATTCAAACACAGAAGCCGCGTCAAAGGATAGGAGAAATTCATCCCATGATTTTCTTAGCTCCTTTCCATAGCCCTCACGACCTCTTTCCTTCACATTTTTATGAAACAGTCCGGCAACGTTTTTGAGATCGGGAACCACTCTGGGGACAAGCAGAATTTCGCATCAGAGGCCTGTTAACTGCTCGACGCTATTACTCTGATTGGGCGGAAGCTATTTTATTGAAGCATACGAGCACACTTGCAAAAATCGGTCTTTATGATGCTATAGAAGTGACTTCTAAATACTTCTGTAGGGAACCTACTGTACTGAAAGGTTTCCTTGAGTACTGGTCGCCCACAACCAACTCTTTCCACTTGCCCTATGGTGAAATGAGCATAACACTTTGGGATCTTCACCGCATAGCCGGTCTCCCTATAACAGGTAAATTCTACGATGAATTTATTCCAACCAATAGGGAACTGGCCTTTGTATCCTCTCCTGATCGCAAACCTTCGATCTCCGAAACTACTATTGAACTGTTCAAGGAGATGAGTAAATTTCCCAGTTTTCACAAGATCCCCCCTTTGCAGTGGCTAGCACATTTTTCTAGAGGCCTCAGGTATTTATTAATTTGATAATCAACTTTCTCCTTATATTGGCAATTTCTCCATATTCACCCTCTCTTTTTATTTTTTCTTTGAAGATTTCGTGACTGTCAATCCAAGGAACTGACAAAGCTTCGAGGCATAATAAAGGGAAGGCCGGAATATAGCTCCTTCGGAGAACTTGTAGCTTTCTTAGCCTATTGGCTGAGTTTGATCGTATTGCCTAGTTCTAAATGGGCAGATGTTGTTCGTCCTACTGTCTTCACTGTAGCTGGCGCTTTGGCGGAAGGCCATAAATACTCCATTGCTCCTCCAGTATTATGCTCTATTTATAGGGCCCTTGGAGAGGTAGCTACCCATGTGAAAGATTCTATTCTTGGAGCCTCGTCTGCACATACTTCTTGGCATTACATCACAGGATGGCTAGGGGTCTATTTTCCTTGGATGTTTGAAGCTCCAGAGCAAGCATACACTCATCCTTCTCACCTTCCACTCTGGTTCTTTCAGCAAAGAGCAATGGCAAAAAGAGCATATGAGTGGGTTGCCAATAAAATTCGAGATGATGATCAGATAAACTTCTTTCAGTTCCGCCTTTATCGCCATACTGAAGATACAGATATGGTGGACCAAGAAACACTTACTGCAGCAGAGAGAGCTTTCTTCTTTTCTATTCGCTCATGCAGTTTACCTCTTCGGGAAGGAACAGAATTTTGGAGAGAACCCTACTACCCCAGTCGCTTTGCTCGTCAATTTGGTTATGATCAAACCGTGCCTCAAGACTGCGGGTTGGTTACTAGAAAAATGCGCTGTTATGGAACTGGTCCTCTTAACTGGGCCATGATATGGAAACAACTATTGAATGGCTGTGTTGGATCTCTTTTCGTAATTCCAGGCTGTAATCGCATAGTCCAGACATCATATAGCTGGATGCGATGGTGGGATCACCAATCATACCTAGTCACCAAATGCTTGCCAGTGGATTCTTCTATCTTTCTTCATCCGCCCAGGCTGAAGGGCAGAAATTTAGAGAGCGGAATAGGCTATGTTCCAGAAAAGAGCCATGCTTCCCATCCGGGGGAAATTTGTAGGAAGATATCATTGGAAGACCCCATCCGTGAAATCAAGCCTATTAACACCTTGGATGGCTGGTTTGCTCACGGAGTTCTGAGAGAATTTGAAAAATCTCGTCGGAATTTTTCAAACCAAGCTGCAGACGATGCTGATACATCTTCTCCAATTCTTGTAGAGACTGCAGCGGTTCAAGAAGGACCAGCTATTGGTACTTCCATATCTCCTCCACAACCCCTTGGTCCTAGTCCATCTTCTCCAATGACTAGATCAAAAACGCGTTTGCAAACATCATCCCCTCTTCTTCCAGAAAGGACCCGCCAAGCATCCGCTTTTCCTACAGTCCAAGAGCCTATACCGGAGAGCAGTCAACCCGTTTCTTACAAAGGGAAGTAGGTTGTCATTGAAGAAGCTGATGAAGAAATTTTGGAAGATAAGAGTTCAGCTTCATCGTCAGATACTGCTGAATCTTCACAATATGAAGACAGCGAGGATAGCGACGGCTGTGAAGATAAAGATAATGACTTTGAAGAAGGCGAAGTTGACATTGATGGAGATGAAGAAATAGCTGCGAAAGAGGTCGAGATGGAATCTTCCCCTGCAACCGTTAAGACTCTTCTCGGTGTGAATGATCCTGCTAAATCTCCTGCAACTGAAGAAAATGAGGAAGAACCTTTAGATTATGGCGAATATGGGTATTCACCAGGTAAAGGAGATTTAATTTCCACATGCATATCTATCTATATTTTAATAATTTATTATTTTATTCTTATGTCTCCCTTTCATTGCGTCTCCTTTTTTAGGTGCTCAAGTTGCAGAAATAGGTGCTGTCTCTTCAGCGAGTCCTCTTGTGGTATCTTCACCAAGAGCACCTATAGTTCCATTGGTAGTACCAAGAGTAGTGGCTCGTGAAATCATATTTCCCACAGAGACTACAGACTTGCCAACTCCGACTACCAGAGATTCAAGCACAGAAGCTAGAGCACCATCTTTTGCTGATATGGTGGAACTTGGTCTTTCCATGACTCAGAGAGCTTCTGCCTCTGTAGGTCATATCCAGGTGACAGGTACATATTTATGCACTGATTATCTTCATTCATGACTACATATTTCATAATAATATTTTGAATATCTTTCTTCTTTTACTATAGGAACTCATCCTTGCAGTGGTGCGGCCAGCTCTGATTCTGTGGCCACTACTTCTGAATTGTCATCTTTTGCAAAAATCCCTGTTCATAAAATGCTTATGGTGAAACATTCTTTGTTAGCAATAATCCATATCTTCAGAAATCCCGATCAATGGTTGGATTTGGATGTTGCTATAGAGATTTTGGAAAGCTCCGCCAAGATGGCTAGACTCAACATATCTCCTTTGCGTGATTCACTCCTCAAGTTTCGCGATTCAGTAATTTCTCTGGCGTCGGTAGAGAACGTTACAATTGCCCCTGAGATTTTAGAGTACAAGAAGCAGCTGGCTTCATCTCAAGAACAAGCCTCTCTGACAGCTTCATCAATTTCTAGACTTGAACAAGAGCATATGATTCTTCAAGATCAATTAAAGATTCATATGGATGAAAATAAGACTATCCAAGATCGTATTGCAGCCCTGAAGGAAGAAATTTCTCAACTGGAGAGAAGGAATCATGAAAAAGCCTTGATATTCAAGATGTTGAAGAAAGGATACATGCGAATGTTAAATCTATTAATATTGAAAAATCCGCGCAACTTCGAAGTAAAGGAATGATTGCTTCTCTGGAGAATAAACTTGCTGGCGTCCCTGATCAAGCGAAACTTATTCTTGAAGAAAAATCTAAACATGATATAGCCCAGGCACAGTTGAAAGAAGATTTGCGCAGATATTCGGAAGCAGTGGGAATTACAGAAGATCTTTAAAACATGTAATTTTGAACATGTGATTTTTGTTTTCATGTTTTTGGAATGTTTTTTTTTTTTTAAAGCATTTTGAGATGTTTATAATAGCATTTTCTCATTGTATGTTGATGATATTTATACTAACATTATCAAATTATATTCGTACTTTATATAATAATTTCATTATATCCTTTAAAATTTCTAAACCTTTTATGCTTTGTTAGTGCGGGATTCTCTATATGAGTATTTAAATTGGCGGTACTAAGTTTCAATTTAATTAGCCACACACAGTTTAAGCTCATGAGTAGTGGAGCGTGCGCACACACACAGTTTAAGCTCATGAGTAGTGGAGCATTTATGGGTCTTATGTGATGGCCACTGTAACTCTCTAGAGTTCGCTTTTGGGCTTTTCACTGCCTTGAGCTCACGGCCAAGGTCCATCAGAGGGGCCCATTGACGCTACCGGGCGGTGAACTGTTGGTTTTACGCACAGGGTTGGCCACGGTAACTCTCTAGAGTTCGCAGGGCTCGCAAGGCTACCTTTGGGCACCAAATCTAGGGTCGCCAGTCCATCAATGAGTAGGTTTAAGCCCTTCCTCACGAGTTACTACTGAAATCAAACCCTAGATCTGGAGGGTCTTATGCACGGTTGGCATAAAGCTCGCACTGCGGCCCCTGTTTTCTTCGTCTGCAAGGTCGAGCCCATTCACAGGAGGGCATTTTCATCCGTTCCCCTGTGGCGCTGCCGGAAGCTATACAGACGGCATGGGAGTTACGGTGACTAGTCTTTGCGGATTTATGGCCTTTTAGGCTTTGAATCCTTGACTTCGTCAGCTGCCCGCATGGGTGCGCACGATGGTCTTCGCGGGCTTTTTAGGGCCACTGACTCCTCGCCGCTGCCCGAATGGCGATCTTCATAGGTCTTATGTATAGTTGGCCGGCTCTTTTAGAGCTTGATCCTTTGAGAGCATTTTTTTTTTTTTTTTTTTTTTTTTTTTTTTTTTTTTTTAGAGCTTGATCTTTTTATTTTGCTCAATTTAGCTCTTTTAGGATTTGGCTTGGCTATACTGCCCCTTTAACTGAGATTGGTGTATCTTTGTAAGGCAACAATATCTATGATCATCATCATTGCCAGTATAGTAGTAGTAGATATTTCCATCTGAGATAATATCTTCCAGAAGATCCATGCCTTGTAAAGCAATATATATCAATATTGTCAATATCTTCAAGAGAATCTTCAAGATTTGTCAAACTTGTGTGGCAATGATGATGATCATATTTTCGGATTTGATGCTTGATAATTGACGCGCTCGTGAATTTTCTTCACATCTTCTTTTGTTGATATATGAACATGATCTTATTCATCCTTGCCCCCTTTTGATACAGATTCATTATGCTGATAATATTCTGAATCAAAATCCACATGTCTATCTTTAGGGATAGTATCTCTTGATGAAACGGGCGTTGACAAGTATACTGATACTCTGTCCTTCTTGATTTGTGATTCTATATGCCCCATTGGAGTATACTTCTTTTACCACATATGGACCGTCCCATTTAGGCTCGAACTTGCCCCCTGTTCGGCGAGTAATCACTATAGGTCTTTTTAGCATTAACACCATATCCCCTTTTTTGAAAGAGCGGTATTTAACCTGTTTATCAAATGCAGCCGATATCCTGGCCTGATATGACTGCAACCGCTGCTGAGCTTCAAGACGTTTCTCATCGAGCAAATCTAACTCTTTCAACCTTATTTTTGCATTTTCATCATCTGTTATAGATTGATGTACTGCTATCCTGAGTGATGCCACCTGCATTTCGATTGGGATAACTGCCTCTATACCATAGATTAATGAATAAGGTGTCGCCCCTGTTGCTGTACGATGAGTAGTTCTGTAGGCCCATAATGCTTCTTGTAACTTTTCATCCCAATCACGCTTATTACCTGTCACCGTTTTCTTGATTATTTTGATAATCGTTTTGTTAAATGCTTCCGCTAATCCATTGGCCGGAGGATAGTAAGGTGTTGAAAACGAATGCTGGATGCCGAACTTCTGACACAACTTTTCCATGCCTCTATTTTTAAAAGGGGTGCCATTATCAGTGACGATCTTTTTCGGAATACCATGACGGTATATTATAGCATGTCGAATGAAATTGACCACATCTGTCTCTTTAACATTACGCAAGGCAATTGCTTCGGTCCATTTGGAGAAATAATCTGTTGCTGCCAGAATATACTGTTTTCCTTTAGATGAAGGGGGATTTATAGGACCAATCACATCGAGTCCCCAAGCTGAGAAAGGCCAGGAAGTAACAGACTGATGTAAGTCTTCTAGGGGAACATGTATTACATCTCCGTGTATTTGGCATTCATGACACCGCTTTGCATATTCTATCGCATCTTTGAACATAGTAGGCCAATAATAACCCATTCGATGTACTCTATGGCACAAATTTTCGGCCGGCTTGATGTGCTCCACATTCACCTGAATGTGCTTCCCGCAGCATTTGGTTTGCTTCTTGCTTGTCTAAGCATCTTAGCAGCATTCTATTGTAAGATTTTCTATACAATACTTCACTGCATATGACAAATTTGCCCGATCGCTACTTAATCTGCTGCCTTTGCGCATTATCTTCTGGCAAGATATTATATTTGAGATAATCAACGAAAGGCTGACGCCAATCATCTATCATTACTTCTAGACAAGATATAGGAAACATTTCTACGGTTTCTTCGATTGCAGACGGCAGGAATCTTCTTTCTTCTATAGTTACCTAAAGAGGACTTCGATTTGTGCAGGACAGAGCTGCTGCCAGACCGGCTAGAGTGTCCGCTTTTGCATTCTCAGAGCGTGGTATGTGTTTAATTTCCACATGACAAAATTGTTCAAGCAACTTTTGTGCCTTCCGATAATAGGGCAGAAGTTCTTTCCTTACTTCGAATTCTGTTGTCAACTGATTTACAATCAATTTAGAATCTTCGAAGATATGCAATAATTTTATTTCCATTTGCTGGGCTATTTCCATTCCGATGATAAGAGCTCTGTATTCAGCTTCATTGTTTGTGCATGCGGTGCCCAATGTGAAGGAATATGGCAATAAATCGCCTTGAGGTGTAATGAATATTATTCCTGCCCCAGCTCCCGATATTCGAGCAGCACCATCAAAATACATTTGCCAAAGATTCTGAGATTCAGCCAACATAACCTGTTCATCTGAAAATTCGTCATTAATTTCTTCACTTTCTGCTATAGGATGTGCTGCGAGGAAGTCTGCCATGGCTTGTCCTTTTACTGCTTTCGCTGGTTTATATGAAATAGTATATTCTGACAGCAATAACATCCACTTGGCTAGTCTTCCCGACAACATTGGCCTGGTCATTAAAAATTTTATCGGATCTGCTCTTGAGATCAGAGTTATATCATGGGAGAGACAATAATGCCTCAACTTTTGTACAGCGAATATCAGCGCCAAACATTCTTTCTCGATCGAAGAATAATTGCATTCTGCCCCCATCAATGTTCGGCTTAGATAATAAAGAGCAATCTCTTTTCCGGTTTCGTTCACCTGTGCTAACAAAGCACCCAAAGAATTTGTAGCTGCAGATGTATATAAGATAAGTGGCTTACCTTTTATTGGAGCTGTTAACACCGGCGGCTGTCTTAATAATTCCTTGATTGAGTCAAATGCATTTTGACAGGCGTGATCCCATACAAATTCTGTATCTTTCTTCATTAACCGAGAAAATGGCTGACACCTTCCTACGAGATTTGAAATGAAACGACAAATGTATGCCAATTTTCCTTGTAAGCTTTTTAATTCCTTCAACGTCGTTGGCGGCAGCATATTTTGAATAGCTTTAATTTTTTCTGGATCAATCTCGATCCCTCTGTGTCGTACAACAAAGCCGAGGAACTTGCCAGAAGATACTCCAAATGCACACTTAGCAGGGTTCATTTTTAATTGCTTCTTTCTGAGACGACGGAAGACTGATGCTAAATGTTCGCGGTGTTCTTGATGATCTCCCGACCTGACTACCAAGTCATCAACATAGCATTCGACATGTTTATGCATCATATCTTGAAAAATGTTTTTCATTGCCCTTTGATATGTTGCCCCAGCATTTTTGAGACCGAAAGGCATAACTTTATAACAATAAATTCCAAGCGGTGTTCTGAAAGCCGTTGCCTCTTCATCTTCGGGTGCCATTCTGATTTGATTATAACCCGCGTATCCGTCCATAAAGGACATAATAGCATACTGAGTAGTGCTATCAATTAATAATTCTGTTATCGGGAGAGGAAATTCATCTTTTGGACATGCTTCATTCAGATCTCCGAAGTCGATGCATACTCTAATCTGCCCATTCTTCTTTTTTACCGGAATAATGTTTGATATCCACTTAGGATATTTAACTTCTCTGACAAATCCAACCTTTATTAATTTATTTACTTCTTTTTCGATTAATAGAATCAGGTCTGGGTGGAATCGCCTTTGTGCTTGCTTTACTGGTTTCTTCTCTTTGGAAATATTTAATCGATGCATTGCTACAGATGGTTCCAATCCTGGCATTTCTTCATATGTCCAAGCGAAGACGTCTTTATTTTCTCTGGGAAGCTGGCTATATTTCTCAAATTCCTGATCTGAAAGACTGACACTGATAAATGTGTTCCTTGGCTCTTCTGTTGTTCCCAAATTTATTCCCGCAAGCCATCTATCGTCGACTGTCCCCCATCTTCTATTTGTCTTGGAGCGCTTTCAGGACACTTGACTACCTTAGCATCTTGTTCTGATATCTGTTCGGCTGGAGTCATATTTACTGATGATTCTGCTCCTAATCCTTAGAATTTTCTCCGTTTTTCTTGATTAACTCCGAGAGGGATTTGAATTCCTTTCTCATGATTCAATCCAGTGGGCTTGTCACAATCAAAACCCATATTTCTCATGATTTTCTTGCTTACTGCACTGTATTTTCTCAAATTCTGCGGTGCTAACTCTCCATGATATATATTGCTTGTGTTTTCATTCTTCACCTCTGCTGCAACGTGGAACTTTATTACTTCAGGATATTTAGCATTGGCTCTGACTTGAAATGTGCCTCGGGCGGCTGCAAATGGCTTACATCTTTCGATATTGGGTAAGGGCATCGTGTAATTGGACTGTAAGACTTTCAACTGTTCTATCGACAACAATGTCAACGGCGGTTGTCCCGGTTGTCTCAGGCGCTTTGGTACAAAATAGAACTTTTTCCTTGCTCCTGTAGTCTCAGGAGACTCCGCCCTTTCTTCTCTAGCTTTATTTATTTGAATATCTTTCAAGACTCCCTTTCTATCATCATTTCCCGCTTCTTTGGAGAAACATTTATAATAGCTAGCATCCGCAAAGAAAGACTCAGCTTCTGTATATGGTTTCGCATCAGCCATTACTTTACACTGCATTCCATCCTTATAGTATTTGAAACATTGGTGTAGAGTAGAAGGTACAATATTGTATTGATGTATCCATGGCCTGCCTAAGAGAAGATTATATGTCATCACAGCATTTATAACATGACATACAACAGTAGTAATTAGTTCTCCCACTTCCAATATTACTGTAATTTTACCGAGTGCGCGCTGTCCATCTTGATTAAACCCTTGTATCATCATTCCGCTGGGGCGCAAATCTGAACGGCGGTAACCCAATTTAGTGATCATGGAAAATGGCAAAAGATTCACTGCTGACCCATTGTCTATCATTATTCATTTTATCTTCTTTTCGCAAATGTACCCTTCTATTATCAATGGCCTGTTATGTTCTGTTTCACCAATTAAGTCATCATCAGAGAAAGATATTACTGGTAGACAATCCACCTTTTCCTTGCTTCTTTCATTCTTCATTTCTGTCAGTAAAGTTTCTCTCACATCGTGATCAGACAGTGCTTGAATCAAACTCTGTCGAAACTCTTCTGATAACTTGAGCGCATCATAAATACTTAAACGTGCAGATATACCTTTCAAGTGACTAATTACATCGTAAGCCACTTTTGTCGCTGTATCTTCATTTTTACTTCTATCCTTGATGTTCTGTTTTTCAGTTACTTCTTTCCTTATAATTTCTACTTTTTGCTTTACCGGACTTGTTATCTGCTTCCCCGATCGCAACGTAATCATTGTCGCATTTCTTATCGGCCTTCGGCCTCCCTTCTCTTTCATTCCTTGAGTTTTTTCTTGAATTGACAATACATTTACTGTCGCCCTTGTATTCTTTTCTTTACTTTCACTGGTTATTATATCTCCTCTATTTATCATTCGCTGTATGATGCACTTTAACGTGTAACAATTTTCTGTCGGATGTCCCACTAAACGATGATAACGGCAAAAGTTTCTTTCTCGGGTTCTCGTCACATCTTTAGGGCGTTTCGGTTCCGGTAATTCCAGGGTACCTGCTTTTAACAATTGTTGCATCATAGGCACCACGTCCTCTCTGTCAAACTCAAATCTTTCATGAGAATCGAGCATTCTAAGCTTTTTTCCACCGTATCTGTCCCTTGATTGATTCCAGTTTTCTTTTCCTTCCGGCCTTTTGTCTCTTGAGCCCTTCACCTCTTGATTTTTCATATCCCGATCGATGGTGTTGACGGTTGTCCTGCCAGGTATTCTTCTGACAGTTTCATGATGAAATGCTGGCATCTTACGAGTCATTAATTCCAATGCATGGGCTTTGGTAGCCAAATCGCGAAAGGTTCCGATATCAGCGCTGGTGAGTCCGAACGCAATTCCTGTCTCCATAGAGTTTAGACACATTTTGACTTGTTCCTTTTCTTCCGGCAACTGCCTACACGATGCCCCCAGTGTCTTCCATCTGTCTATGAATTTTTCAACTGGTTCTCCTTCTCGCTGTCGCACTGAAGCTAACTCTGTGATACTAACATCGCGTTCTGATGAGAAGAAGTTTGACATGAAAGCATCTTGCATTTCTTCCCATGTGCGTATAGATCCTGGTGCTAAATTTGAATACCACCTGAAAGCTTTACTTGTCAATGATGATCCAAATAAGCGTAAACAGTATTGAGGTATTGTGGAGAAGTTTCCCATGCTGGTGATGAAATGCATCAGGTGTTCTTCTGGTGATCCTTCCCCATTAAATTTCTGAAAATCTGGATGCTTAAAATTGGCTGGAAACGGAACATCCTCTACCTCTCTTGGGTAGGGTGTTCGGTATCTGAAACGACCGGTATTCGCTCGCTCTCTTTCTATTCTGACTGCTTCTTCGACGACTTGTCTTACATCATCTTGCGTTATAGCTCTTGCTGCTGGAACTGATCCTCGTGATCTTATCTCTTGCGGACAAGAGCCTTCAGGTTGGTTCTCTTGTCCATTTGTTGCTCCCATCATGGATGGAGCCACTATTTGGGCTACATTATGTGCCAGAGTTGCCAGAGCTTCTCTGAGGTTCCGGCATTCATCCATTAGCACTCTTTGTGCCTCTACCATTTGATCAACAGGTTCTTCAGTAGATGGCCTATTTCCTTGACCCATTTCTGCCATATATACTGCGGCCTCTTGACTGTTTGTCGAAGCTGTTTTTTTGAGTAAAACGCGAGTATGTTGACGTAACAGGACTTATAAAGAGGGGAGACATTGGAGTCTCGTTTGATTCTTGTGTACTTCCTGTGCTTTTAACCGATCGAGGTGATACAGTTATAGGCGAGCTTGTTTGAGGTGACGTAGGCATCGGTGATCCTATCATCAGTGCTTTGCCTTTCTGCGACTCTGTCCATTTGGTCTTTGGAGCGATTAAAGCCGGGAAATCGTGCAATGAGAACTGCGAAGCAGCTTGTTCGGGATAAATTGCCGGAGGGACGAGCTCAAGTTTTCTTTTAGCTATGCTACGCGCGACCGGTCCCTCAGTTCTTGGTACAAGTACTTTTGCTTTGCAGTTCTTTAAAGTCTTTGCTTTTGTCTTCTTGGACAGGACCAAAGTCCAATTCTCATCACTTTCTTGTGGTTGAGGTGAGACGGAAATAACTCCCACTGTTACTTGAGTCGCTTTGTGCCTGCTTGTAGTGCTTGCTTTCGTATGCTCAGGAGTTTGGCTCGGCGCATATTCAATTACAAATCCAGTAGCGGTGAATCGGAAGTTCACTTTTCTCGCAACGTTAGCCATTAGCAATGTAGTGTGATTGAATTTGGGTACCTTCAATAACAAAACATTCATGAAATTAGTATATGGAAGATTAAGTAAACTATCTTAGAGATGAAGGGGAGGATGTTCCCACTGAGAGTCGCCATTTTGGCGTCTGGAAGACGCCAAAAACAGTAATGAGAGTCTTGTAACTTTCCCAATGTTACTGTTAAATAAGATACAAATTTCCCCAGTGGAGTCGCCATTTTGTTTCGACAAGAAAACAAAAGTATTTGATTTGGGGATTATCTTATTCAAACATAACAATGAAATAGCTACAGAAACAATCATCACATTTTATTGATTCTGAATTTATTTACATCCTCAGGTATCCCTTGATTCTAAAACAGTTTACAAAGAATTCATTGCAAGCTACAAGTATAATGGTTGAATATGAATTTTGACAGCATAACAGCGCTAATTTCAATCATCTCCTATGACTTAGGAGGAATAGGCAAGTCAACTAATTAATCTTCAAGAGAATAGAAATTTCGGCAGCATTTCAGTGCTATTCTGGTCATCTCCTGAAACTGAGGAGGAATACGCCTTTTCGTCGATGATTCTTCCCTTCCTCCTGAATAAGAAAACTTGAAGATTTGAAGACTCTAGCCATTCCAGCAGCATATCAACCCATTGCTGTTATAGACTTGTCTATCAGTTGGTTTGCGCGAGTCTGCGCAAACTACATGCTTTGCGCCGGTCCGCGCAAACCACAGGAGCCCAATGCTCCTTTGCGCGAGTCTGCGCAAACTACAGGAGCCCAATGCTCCTTTGCGCGAGTCTGCGCAAACTATATGAGCCCAATGCTCTTTTGCACCTTCTGTCTTCTGTCTTCTTCTTCGTCTTTCTTCCACTCTGAAAATCTTCCAACCCCTTTTTGAGAGAAAGAACGGGGTATTTATAGATATCTTCACCGGTGTAAATCCCTATTCTGGTCGATGTGGGACAAAATATCATCCAGCCATTTTTATATCTCTGCAAAACACTTTGCGCGGACCAGCGCAATCGATATTCTTTGCGCGGTCTCGCGCAATCTATCATCCCCGCGCAACCTGTTTTCACTGATCAACCCGCGCAACCCATTTACTTTGCGCGATCCAGCGTAATCTATTCTCTTTGCGCGAACCCGCGCAAAGTCATCTTCAAATTGATTTCTTTGATCTTTAAACTGATTTTCTTGATCTTTCCTTTTTTCAATTCTTTGCTTATTTTATGCCTCAACACTTAGCATCTTGTTCTGACATTTGTTCGGCTGGAGTCATATTTACTGATGATTCTGCTCCTAATCCTTGGAATTTTCTCCGTTTTTCCTGATTAACTCCGAGAGGGATTTGAATTCCTTTCCCATGATTCAGTCCAGTGGGCTTGTCACAATCAAAACCTATATTTCTCATGATTTTCTTGCTTACTGCACTGTATTTTCTCAAATTCTGCGGTGCTAACTCTCCATGATATATATTGCTTGTGTTTTCATTCTTCACCTCTGCTGCAGCGTGAAACTCTATTGCTTCAGGATATTTAGCACTGGCTCTGACTTGAAATGTTCCTGGGGCGATTGCAAATGGCTTACATCTTTCGATATTGGGTAAGGGCATTGTGTAATTGGACTGTAAGACTTTCAGCTATTCTGTCGACAATAATTTCAACGGCGGTTGTCCCGGTTGTCTCAGGCGCTTTGGTACAAAATAGAACTTTTTTCTTGCTTCTGTAGTCCCAGGAGATTCCGCCCTTTCTTCTCTAACTTTATTTATTTGGACATCTTTTAAGACTCTCTTTCCATCGTCATTTCCCACTTCTTTGGAGAAACATTTATAATAGTTAGCATCCGCAAAGAAAGACTCAGCTTCTGTATAGGGTTTCGCATCAGCCATTACTTTACACTACATTCCGTCCTTACAGTATTTGAAACATTGGTGTAGAGTAGAAGGTACAATATTGTACTGATGTATCCACGGCCTTCCCAAGAGAAGGTTATATGTCATCATAGCATTTATAATGTGACATACAACAGTAGTGATTAATTCTCCCACTTCCAATATTACTGTAATTTTACCGAGTGCGCGTTGTCCATCTTGATTAAACCCCTGTATCATCATTCCACTGGGGCGCAAATCTGAACAGCGATAACCCAATTTAGTAATCATAGAGAGTGGCAAGAGATTCACTGCGGACCCATTATCTATCATAATCCGTTTTATCTTCTTTTCGCAAATGTACCCTTCTATCATCAATGGCCTGTTATGTTCCATTTCACCAATTAAATCGTCATTGGAGAAAGAAATTACTGGTAGACAATTCATCTCTTCATTGTTTCTTTCATTCTTCATTTATGTTAGTAAAGTTTCTCTCACATTGTGATCAAATAGTACTTGAATCAAACTCTGCCGAAATTCTTCTGACAACTTGAGCGCATCATAAATACTTAAACGTGCCGGTATTCCCTTCAAGTGGCTAACTACGTCATAAGCCAGTTTTGTCGCTGCATCTCCATTTCTACTTCTATCCTCAATATTCTGTCTTTCAGTCACTTCTTTCCTTATAACTCCTGCTTTTTGCTTTACCGGACTCATTATCTGCTTCCCTGATCGCAACGTAATCATTGTCGCATTTCTTATCGACCTTCGATCTTCCTTCTCTTTTATTCCCCGAGTCTTTTCTTGAATTGACAATACATTTACTGTCGCCCTTGTATTCTTTTCTTTGCTTTCGCTGGTTATTATATCACCTCTATTTATCATTCACTGTATGATGCATTTTAATGTGTAACAATTTTCCGTCAGATGTCCCACTAGGCGATGATAACGGCAAAATTTCTTTCTCGAGTCCTCGTCACATCTTCAGGGCGTTTTGGTTCTGGTAATTTCAGGGTACCTGCTTTTAACAATTGTTGCATCATAAGCACCACGTCCTCTTTATCAAACTCAAATCCTTCATGAGAATCGAGCATTCTGAGCTTTTTTCCACCGTATCTGTCCCTTGATTGATTCCAACTTTCTTTTCCTTCCGGCCTTTTGTCTCTTGAGCCCCTCGCATCTTGATTTTTCTTATCCCGATCGATGGTGTTGACGGTTGCCCTGCCAGATATTCTTCTGACAGTTTCATGATGAAATGCTGGCATCTTACGAGTCATTAATTCCAATGCATGGGCTTTGGTAGCCAAATCGCGAAAGGTTCCGATATCAGCGCTAGTGAGTCCGAACGCAATTCCTGTCTCCATAGAGTTCAGACACATTTTGACTTGTTCCTTTTCTTCCGGCAACTGCCTACACGATGCCCCCAGTGTCTTCCATCTATCTATGAATTTTTCAACTGGTTCTCCTTCTCGCTGTCATACTGAAGCTAATTCTGTGATGCTAACATCGCGCTCTGACGAGAAGAAGTTTGACATGAAAGCATCTTGCATTTCTTCCCATGTGCGTATAGATCCTGGTGCTAAATTTGAATACCACCTGAAAGCTTTACTTGTCAACAATGATCCAAATAAGCGTAAACAGTATTGAGGTATCGTGGAGAAATTCCCCATGCTGGTGATGAAATGCATCAGGTGTTCTTCTGGTGATCCTTCCCCATTAAATTTCTGGAAATCTGGATGCTTAAAATTGGCTGGAAATGGAACATCCTCTACCTCTCTCGGGTAGGGTGTTCGGTATCTGAAACGACCGGTATTCGCGCGCTCCCTTTTTATTCTGACTGCTTCTTCGACGACTTGTCTTACATCATCCTATGTTATAGCTCTTGTCACTGGAACTGACTCTCGCGATCCTATCCCCTGTGGACGGGAGCCTTCAGGTTGGTTCTCTTGTCCATTTGTTGCTCCCATCATGGGTGGAGCCACTATCTGGGCTACATTATGTGCCAGAGTTGCCAGAGCTTCTCTAAGGTTCCGGCATTCATCCATTAGCACTCTTTGTGCCTCTGCCATTTGATCAACACGTTCTTCAGTAGTTGGTCTATTTCCTTGACCCGTCTCTGCCATATATACGGCGGCCTCTTGACTGTTTGTCGAAGCTATTTTTTGAGTAAAATGAGAGTATGTTGACGTAACAAGACTTATAAAGAGGGGAGAAATTGGAGTCTCGTTTGACTCTTGTGTACTTCCCGTGCTTTTAACCGATCGAGGTGATACAGTTATGGGTGAGCTTGTTTGAGGTGACACGGGCATCGGTGATCCTATCATCAGTGCTTTGTCTTTCTGTGATTCTGTCCATTTGGTCTTTGGAGCGACCAAAGCTGGAAAATCATGCAACGAGAACTGCGAAACAGCTTGTTCATGATAAATCGCCGGAGGAGCGAGCTCGGGTTTTCTTCTTGCTATACTACGCGTGATTGGTCCCTCAGCTCTTGGTACAAGCAATTTTGCCCTGCGGTTCTTTAAGGTCTTTGCTTTTGTCTTTTGGACAAGACCAAAGTCCAGTCCTCATCACTTTCTTGTGGTTGGGGTGAGACGGAAATGACTCCTGCTGTTACTTGAGTCACTTTACGCCTACTTGTAGTGCTTGCTTTCATATGCTCAAGAGTTTGGCTTGGCGCATATTCAATTACAAACCCAGTAGCGGTGAATCAGAAGTTCACTTTTCTCACAACGTTAGCCATTAGCAATGTTATGTGATTGAATTCGGGTACCTTCAATAACGAAACATACATGAAATTAGTATGCGAAAGATTAAGTAAACTATTTTAGAGATGAAGGGGAGGATGTTCCCACTGAGAGTCGCCATTTTGGCGTCTACCAGACGCCAAAAACAATAATGAGAGTCTCGCAACTTTCCCAATGTTAGTGTTAAATAAGATAAGATTCCCCAGCAGAGTCGCCATTTTGTTTCGACAAGGAAACAAATGTATTTAATTTGGGAGCATTATCTTATTCAAACATAATAATGAAACAGTTACAAAGACAATTGTCACATTTTATTGATTCTGAATTCATTTACATCCTCTGATATCCCTTGATTCTAAGATAGTTTACAAAGAATTCTTTGTAAGTTACAATTATCGTAGTTAAATATGAATTTCGACAGCATAACGGCAATGATTTCAATCATCTCCTATGACTTAGGAGGAATAGACAAGTCGACCAATCAGTCTTCAAGAGAATAGAGATTTCGGCAGCATTTCAGTGCTATTCCGGTCATCTCCTGAGACTTAGGAGGAATATGCATTTTCGTCGATGATTCTTCCCTTCCTCTTGAACAAGAAGAACTTGAAGATTTGAAGACTCTAACCATTCCAGCAGCATATCAGCCCATTGCTGTTATAGACTGTCCAGCAGTTGGTTTGCATGGGTCCGCGCAAACTACAGGAGCCCAATGCTCCTTTGCGCGAGTCCGCGCGAACTATATGAGCCCAATGCTCCTTTGCACCTTCTATCTTCTTCTTCATCTTTCTTCCACTCTGAAATCTTCTAACCCCTTTTGAGAGAAAGAACGGGGTATTTATAGACATTTTTACTGATGTAAATCTTTATTCTGGTCGATGTGGGACAAAATAACATCCAACCATTTTCATACCACCGCAAAATACTTTGCGCGGACACGTGCAAAAGACATGCTTTGCGCGGTCTCGCGCAATCTATCAGTCCCGCGCAATCTGTCTTCCTTGATCAACCCGCGCAACTCATTTACTTTACGCGGTCCAGCGCAATCTATTCACTTTGCACGAACCCATGCAAAGTAGTCTTTAAACCTGATTTCTTTATCTTCAAACTGATTTTTCTTGATCTTTCTCTTCTTCACTTCTTTGCTTATTTTATGCCTCAACAGAAAGAAGATTTCTACCGTCTTCAAAAGTCATCAAGGAAGTCGTTGATACGCTTCCGATATCATGTTTAGAAATAACGATAGATGATTGGCGTCAGCCTTTTGTTGATTATCTCAAATATAATATTTTGCCAGAAGATCAAGTACAGAAGCAGCAAATCAAGCAGCGGTCAAGCAGATTCATCATACACAGCGAAGTATTGTATAGAAAATCTTACAATGAACTGCTACTACGTTGTCTAGACAAAAAAGAAGCAGGCCAAACATTGCGGGAAGCACACTCCGGTGAATGCGGAGCACATCAGGCTGGCCGAAACCTATTCCACAGAATACATCATATGGAATAGATTATTGACCAACGATGTTCAAAGACGCAATAGATTATGCAAAACGGTGCCACAAATGTCAAATTCATGGAGACATTATACACATTCATCCAAAAGATCTGCATCAGTCTGTCGCCTCTTGGCCCTTCTCCGCTTGGGGACTTGACATAATCGGTCCTATAAATCCACCGTCGTCCAAAGAAAAGCAGTATATTCTGGCAGCAACCGATTATTTCTCCAAACAGACTGAAGCAGTCACTTTACGCAAGTTAAAGAAAAGGATGTGGTCAATTTCATCCGACATGCCATAATATACCATCATGGTATACCAAAGAAGATCGTTACTGATAATGGCACTCCTTTCAAAAATAGAGGCATGGAAAAGCTGTGTCAGAAGTTCAGCATCTGACATACGTTTTCAACGCCTTACTATCCCCCGACCAATGGATTAGTGGAGGCGTTTTAATAAAATGATAATGAAAATACTAAAGAAGACGGTAACAGGGAATAAACGTGATTGGGATGAGAAGTTGCAAGAGGCATTCTGGGCATATAGAACTACTCATCGCACAACAACGGGGGCAACACCGTATTCACTAATCTATGACATGGAGGCAGTCATCCCAATTGAAATGTAAGTGGCATCGCTCAGAGTGGCAGCGCATCAGTCCATAACAGATGATGAAAATGCAAAAATAAGACTGAAAGAGCTAGAATCGGCCGCTTTCGATAGGCGAGTTAAATACCGCTCTTTCAAAAAAGGAGATATTGTGCTAATGTTGAAAAGACCTATAGTGGTGTTTCGACAAGAAAACAAAAGTATTTGATTTGGGAATTATCTTATTCAAACATAATAATGAAATAGTTACAAAAACAATCATCACATTTTATTGATTCTGAATTCATTTACATCCTCAAGTATCCCTTGATTCTAAGATAGTTTACAAAGAATTCATTGCAAATTACGATTATCGCAGTCAAATATAAATTTTGGCAGCATAACTGTGCTATTTGAATCATCTCCTATGACTTAGGAGGAATAAACAAATAGACCAATAGTCTTCAAGAGGACGGAGATTACGGCAGTATAACAACGCTATTTCAGTCATCTCCTGAAACTTAGGAGGAATACGCCTTTTTCTTCTTTTTCTCCTGAACAAGAAGAACTTGAAGACTTGAAGACTCTAGCCATTCTAGCAGCATAACAGCCCATTGCTGTTATAGACTGTCTAACAGTCGGTTTGCGCCGGTCCGCGCAAACTACAGACTTTGCGCGGGTCTGCGCAAACAACAGGAGCCCAATGCTCCTTTGCGTGGGTCCGCACAAACCACAGGAGCCCAATGCTCTGCACCTTCTATCTTCTTCTTCGTCTTTCTTTCACTCTGAAATCTTCTAACCCCTTTTGAGAGAAAGAACAGGGTATTTATAGACATCTTTACTGGTGTAAATCTCTATTCTGGTCGATGTGGGACAAAATATCATCCAGCCATTTTTATATCTCTGCAAAACACTTTGCGCGGACTCGCGCAATCAACATACTTTGTGCGATCTCGCACAATTTATCATTCCACGCAACCTGTCTTCACTGATCAACCCGCGCAACCCATTTACTTTGCGCGATCCAGCGCAATCTATTCTCTTTGCGCAATCCCGTGCAAAGTCATCTTCAAATTGATTTCTTTGATCCTTAAACTGATTTTCTTGATCTCTCCTTTCTTCAGTTCTTTGCTTATTTTATGCCTCAACGGATGCCCCCTTGATCCGTTCTTTGTTTTTTTGTAGAAATCAAAGAAAAGGATCAAAACCAATCATTTTCTAAGGTTTGCGCGACCCCGCGCAAAGCTCGGTCGTGTACCGTGCTCGACCATGAATCCTATAAATAGTCCAACAACTTAGTCATTTGCACGAACCCTTTTTGCTCTGCCGATTTTCTCTCACGCAAACCTTTCACTTTGCGCGAACCCGCGCAAACCATTTCACTTTGCGTGAAGTCTTTTGAACTTGGGGATTTTTCGCGCAAACCTTTGACTTTGCGCGGACTCGCGCAAAGTGCTTCATACTTAACCAATTTTCTTTTTGAACCTGTCTCCAACCACTTAGCCATTTTCTTCTTTCTTCCTTTCTTATTCCAACTTTTATCTTCCTTTCTTTGACTTATTTTCATGGCTCGTATAAAACAAACAGCTCGCCCTCCTTCCGACCAACCTTCTTCCGATCAACCTCCTGCCAAACGAACAAAGACCACTTCTAGGACTCCTTATTTTAAAGAACCTGTTCTTCCAACCTTTGACTTTTCTGACCGTATCAAATCTCTTCCATCCCCTATCCATAGATCCATATCTATAGGAGATATCAAATGTCCGCCAAAGCATGGTAGAGAATACGATTAGGATGAGTGGTTAAAGACCACGGCTCACATTCGCACTGATAGTGAAAGACCCCCTCTTCGTGAAGACACTCCTCCAGCTTCTCGTTTGAAGAAAACTCGCCGCAATAAGGCGAAAGAATTTGCAGAGAAGATCGAAGACCATAAGAAGAAGAGGCTTCAGAATTCATGGGATTCAGGACGGGTTGTTGAAGGTGTCATGAAATTTGACAACCCTCATTCAGAAGGCATGACAATAATCCCCATCAATGTTTATCGCCATCAGTCCATGCTTGACTGTGAACCCAAGGATTGCGTTCATGGCGAAAGGTTGATGTATACTGAATCATGGGCTTCAAGAGAGCCCCGAATCCTTGAGGGAGTTATTCAGACACAGAAGCCGCGACAAAAGATAGGGGAAACTCATTCCATGATCTTCCTTTCCACAGTCCTCATGATCTCTTTCCTTCTCATTTTTACGAGACAGTCCGACAACGTTTTCGAGATTGGGAACCACTCTGGGGACAAGCAGAATTTCGCATCAGAGGCTTGTTAACTGCTCGACGCTATTACTCTGATTGGGCGGAAGCTATTTTATTGAAGCATACGAGCACACTCGCAAAAATCAGTCTTTATGATGCTATAGAAGTGACTTCTAAATACTTCTGTAGGGAGCCTACTGTACTGAAAGGTTTCCTTGAGTACTGGTCGCCCACAACCAACTCTTTCCACTTGCCCTATGGTGAAATGAGCATAACACTTTGGGATCTTCACCGCATAGCTGGTCTCCCGATAACAGGTAAATTCTACGATGAATTTATTCCAACCAATAGGGAACTGGCCTTTGTATCCTCTCCTGATCGTAAACCTTCAATCTCCGAAACTACTATTGAACTGTTCAAGGAGATGAGTAAATTTCCCAGTTTTCACAAGATCCCTCCTTTGCAGTGGCTAGCACATTTTTCCAGAGGCCTCAGGTATTTATTAATTTGATAATCAACTTTCTCCTTATATTGGCAATTTCTCCATATTCACCTTCTCTTTTTATTTTTTCTTTGAAGATTTCGTGACTGTCAATCCAAGGAACTGACAAAGCTTCGAGGCATAATAAAGGGAAGGCCGGAATATAGCTCCTTCGGAGAACTTGCAGCTTTCTTAGCCTATTGGCTGAGTTTGGTCGTATTGCCTAGTTCTAAATGGGCAGATGTTGTTCGTCCTACTGTTTTCACTGTAGCTGGCGCTTTGGCGGAAGGCCATAAATACTCCATTGCTCCTCCAGTATTATGCTCTATTTATAGGGCCCTTGGAGAGGTAGCTACCCATGTGAAAGATCCTATTCTTGGAGACTCGTCTGCACATACTTCTTGGCATTACATCACAGGATGGCTAGGGGTCTATTTTCCTTGGACCTTTGAAGCTCCAGAGCAAGCATACACTCATCCTTCTCACCTTCCACTCTGGTTCTTTCAAGCAACCGTCCATGGCTCTCTATGAGAGAAGCTAGTGTGGCCCACTCCCTACCACCCAATCCCACCGTCCATGATCCATCTCAACCGTTGAAATTCATTCATTGGAGCTTTAACATGCATTGGTGGAAGAAGGAAGAGGAGATTTAACGGTGGGTGTTTTATAAATTTAAATTTCAATTTTTGTGATGGACCAAGTGGGGCCTACCGATTGATGATATAGATCTCATTTGGGGCCCATCTTGATGTATGTATTAGAGGGGCCCATAGTGGCGGGGCCCCTCCATCACACCGTCTCTCTCTCTCTCTCTCTCTCTCTCTCTCTCTCTCTCTCTTTCTCTCTCTCTTTTCCTATTGTGGGACCCACAATGCTGTACATGTGAAATCCACACCGTCCGATCATGTGGTCCACTGAACGTGGGGCCTGCTGCGATGTATGTGAGTGGCGTCCACACTGTCTAGCAATGGATGGAGGGACCACCTGATGTATGCATTTTATGTCCATCCTACTGCACACGTAGCCCCCTTGATGCATGTATTTTATTCAACACCGTCCATCTGGACAGCAGGTCCCACGCAGCCGGTAGCTGCTGCTACCCTAGACACCAGCAAGTTACATGGACCCTACCACCATGATGCATGTGGTTATATCCACGCTGTCTGTGCTGAGTGCAGTACGTGGGGCCCACCTTGATGATGTATGCGTTACATACCCACACCGTCCATCTGTTGGACGTGTGGGGTCCACGCACAAGATATGTGTTATATCCACACCGTCCACTTGTCCAGACGGTGCCGGACGTGGACCCCAGCATGGCACGTGTGTTATATCCAGGCCGGACGTGGCCCAAGAGATGTATGAGTTTTATTCTCACCGTTCATGGCTTGGATGAGGGGCCCACTTGATGTTTTTGTTTCATCCACACTGTCCAGACCATTTGGACGGTGCTATAGTGGGCCATCGTGATGTATTTGTTACATTCACACCGTTCATTTCATGGACGTGGCCCACCTTAATGTTTGTGCTTTGATCCACACCGTCCAGACCAGGTGGGACGGTGCTGGATCACCTGGAAGTATGTATTTTATCCACACCATCCAGCTGGGGCGGTGGTTGTGGTAGCTCACACTTGTTTTATATTGCATTCTCACCGTCCAGATAGTCTGGACGGTGGAGCCTGTATCTGATGCATGTTGCATCCGTGTGGTCTAGTAGGTGGGACCCACTGATTTATGTATTGTATCCTCACTGTCCAATCCTGCATGGGACAGTGGGACATTAGTTGATGTATGTATTTTATCTCAGTCGTCCATCACTTGGACTCCATGATGTATGTGTTGTATCCACCATCCATCTATATGGACCACATGTGATGTGTGAGTTTCATCTGTACCGCCCATTTGCTGGAAATCCCACCTATATAGCTGCTGGGATGGATGTCAGCAGGGTCTGTGGGCCTCCATATTATATCCCACCATCCATCCAGGACGTGGCCCACCCCACAAGTGTGGGTGGGACCCTCTTTGATGTATATATTCTGTATTCACACCGTCCATCTGGACGGTATGATACACATGAGGTAGGTTCAATCTCTGGTGGGTCACGTGCATGGGCCCACCCATGATGTATATGTTGTATCCATACTGTCCATAGTTTGGACGGTGGACACCCACCCGCTGAGTAGACCGTCCAGATCGGTGGGACCCACCTACTGTGATTACGTTAGTAAGTTCTGGGGGCCTATCACGATGTATGTGTTAGATCCAAACCGTCTATCCATTGTGGATCCACCTTTGATGTGTTTTAGACCTAAGTCGTCCATATGTTTTGCCATGTGGGCCACACCATGATGTATTTATTTCATCCACATTGTTCAAAATTTCATCCACACTATTCAGATGTGCTGGACGGTGCTGAACAATGTTCGGACAGTGTTGATGTACATGGACAATGTTTGGATAGTGCTGATCACATTAGTGAGCCATGTACCCCTATGATAGTGTACAGTGATACACATGTTGCACCTACCACTATTGAAATGATTTTAGATGTAATCCAAGCTCCCACTGTCCATTAGGATGTGGGACCCACTGTGATATATATATATATATATATATATATATATATATATATATATATATATATATATATATATATATATATATGTTATATATTCACATCGTCCATTCACGTGGCCCCCACGTGATGTACGTGTTTGATCTGAGTTGTCCATGTCATGCGGCCCACTTTGATGTACATGAAGCCCATGAGTAAGGCCCATTGTGATATATTTGAGGCCCATGAGTTGTGGCCCATCGTGATGTATTTGAGGCCTAGGTGCAGGGCCCACTCGTTGTGTATTCAAGGCCCGATGTGATGTGTGATTTTGCCATGATGTATGCAATGATGTTTATGTGGGCCACTCCTTGGGAGTAATGTTGGTTAAATCTCAACATTGATGGGCAATGATGGTTGATTGTCCACATTGTGACCTTCCATTAGGCCTTGTTGCCCCATTCTCACTGATTCTAATTATCGAGATCGATTCCGATTGTCGAGGCCGATTGTTGAGGCCGATTCTGATTGTCGAGACCGATTCTAATTATTAAGGCCAATTGTATAGGTCGATTATCAAGACCGAATCGGATTGCTGAGGCCGATTCCGATTGTTGAGACCGATTCCGATTGTCGAGGCCGATTCCGATTGTTAAGGCCAATCGTATGGCTGATTAGCAAGGCCGATTTTAATTGCCGAGGCCGATTCCGATTGTTGAGGCCGATTCTGATTATTGAGGCGGATTCTGATTATCGAGGCCGATTGTTGAAGCCGATTCTGATTATCGAGGTCGATTCCGATTATCGAGGTCGATTTTGATTGTCGAGGCCGATTCCGATTATTGAGGCCGATTCTGATTGTCGAGGCCGATTGTATAGGCTGATTATCGATGCCGATTGTCGATACCGATTTGAGTATGTGACAGCATAGCATCATGATACATGCCTATACGCATCATCTGCATGTTTCTTATGAGACGTGGTTGACCATTGCATATGTCATTGGGTAGGTTGTTATGAGACTCCCTGATAGGCGGAGATTGTCTCACATGAGCGCACGGTATGCGCAGGATTAATGCATGACTGGATTGTATGACTCATGCATCTTGCATTATGTGTTGTAATTACTGTACGCCCTAATGATATCAGGGTCGTAGCCTCCACATGCATATCGTGGATGGCTAGATGGGACACCGAAAATCTGTTCTACATGGGGTGCTATAGATATCCCTAGGTGAAATTTCCTAAACCCTCTTGGTTCCAGACGTTGCTCCAACGCCTAGACCGAGTGGATGAATGAGCGTATGAGGGCCGTTGTAACGTCTTGAAAAAATCTGTACAAGGACCCAAGTATCACCTCAAGCAGAATCACCTAAGGATAGTATCCTGTCGTAATTTAGGTAGAATTTAGTTAAGTACTAAACTAAATAATCGGTGGATTAAGCTAGGGCCACCATTTCCACAAATGAGAAAGCCTAAAACCATTAATACCACTAACTCAACGTCCCTTAAAGACCTAGGAGAAATCCCAAGAGCCTGTCGCTCTCGGGAGTACATTGAAACCCCGTATCAGACCTAGACCACACATCGAGAGTTCGATGACCGCGAAACTATAGGGTTATGTCCGTCCTGCTGGGCTTGACAATCACCGCAAGAATCGAGCCCAGATAGTGTCCAAAAACACACAACTTGAGCCCTGAGTGAAGTGTGTGAGAAACGCGAATATCTTTAGAAAACGTAATGGAACTTAAGTGAATTAGGCCATTCGTTCACACGCAAAATTAAGGATTTCGGACTGTCAGTTTTTTACCAAACTTCACCCATGGAAAAGAGAAATTTTTCTACACATATCCGTATAACTATGGCCCCGATCGAGTAAGTATGACCTTTGATCTGACACAGGTCCTCCACGGTCGATCAGCTTATTCGATTGCACCGAAATCACATCCTGGCATAGATCCATTGTCAGGGAGCATACCCTATGATGTAAGTGAGTAGTGGGCCTCCCTGTGAGCCCTGTTTGTCAAAAACAGTTGCCCAAAGGGTATTACCCATGTATATAGTGGCCCTGGATTTCTCCAAAACCCTAAAGGAGAGAGAGAGAAATGTAGAGAAAGGAGGAAAGAGAGAAGAAGGCTTTTGGGAGATTGCTGCAATAATTCTCTCTCATGACTCCACGCACTGAATCACCTCCCCATTACCTTACACAATCTGTTTCAGCTACGATTTTAGGTAAGAAACCCTAACCCTAATCTTGTTACAGAATTTCAGGGTGATTATTTGTCAAACTAGCTAACCTATTACGTCATTTAGGTGCCCGACGTTCCGTTTCAGAAATGTAAAATCTGAACCGAGTCCAAATCATGTATTCTGATGAAAGACGCGGACTATAAACACTTAGGTTATGGTTATCAATGCTTTCAATATCAGCTAATGATTTATGTCTGACTTGATTGCTGCCATATTGCCTTAGATACGTCGATTTCGGTATAATATACATGTATGAACTGTGTTGAGTAAAAGATGCATTCCATGTGTTTGTTGAAATGTTTGAATGAGAATTTAAATACGATTTGTGTTTGCTATGATTACTGATCTAGGATTAATCATTGTCATATGCACGTTGATCTCTCTGTATAGGGAATTGCTAAAATATATGTTATAACTAACCTAGTCTATGTATTTGGTGAAGTGTAGTATAAGTGTTTGATGAATTGTCTGAATGAGAAATTGTTGATGATTTGTATGTATTACGAGTGTTAAGATAGGATTCTTTATTGCCTTATATATATGTATTGTTCCTTTCATGTAATCATATTCGCCTCTATGCAAACGATTGATAAAATGCAAGTATTTGGTAACATGATCAATGTGTTTGATGAAATGCTCAAATGAGGACTTCACTTGGATTGTTTGTTAAATGCTGAATTGATTATCGCATGCGTTTAATTGCTGCGTCTAAGTAAGATTGGGGTTACAACGTAGCCCAGGCAATCGGTAACAATTCCTGCTCGGGTGGCCGAATTAGTCTCGCCACATTGGGTATACTCGATGAATCCGGGTCGCACGACAATCGTCAACAGTGGTTAGGCCACAAGGGGTGCTTTTGCGCTCCATGTCGATTAAGTCAGCGTGTGCCCGTACCAAATGAACTTGCCTAACTAACCAATTGGCCTATTGTGTGTTTACCATATATGGACACTACTGCTTGAATCTAAGGTACCCCTCACCAATGTAAAAGCCCACTTTAACCATGGTACCACAATCCGCTAAGGCTCATGAGCCAGGCATGTTGGTATGGGACACCGTGTTTGAGCTATCAGCTTACGCTGGGGTGACGAGCCTCCCCGTAGTGACCAATGAGCAACTCAGACTCGTGAGCCAGGCATGGTGGTATGGGACACTGTGTTCGTGCTATCGGCCTACACTGAGGTGACGAGCCTCTCGTAGTGACCGCGAGTATAAACTCTTGAATTTGCCTATCGACTACTTTTCATTAGGCGTGATGCCCTACAACTTGCCTATCGTATGCGCTTAACTAGGATTGACGACCCTAGATAGATCCTTCGGTTCAAGTCAATGATATAAAGGGAGGTACCCTAGCTTCCCAAACCTGCTGTATGAATAAGATTAATTAAGTACTCGGCTAACACGACCATGCATCGCATTGCATTAGTTAGGTTGTGCTTTTAAGGCGATGAAGTTGCACTGTTTTGAGGGAGTGCTATCATATGCAAAATAGGTTTTCGGAGTCGCTTGTGAGGGAGCTTTGGTGCGAGAGCATACATCATTATTTGCACTCCATTCCTGCATTAACAAGAGTAGCTAGGAAGTGATTGTTATGTTGCTTTATCATTACTGCACGATTAACTTGATAACATGTTAACCTTTGCCTTATAGTACCACTGAGTTGATCACTCACTCCCACCCTAGGACGGTGTTTTAAAACACCAACCAGACTCTGGTTTAGATGCAGGTGCTGATGAAGTTTATGCGACAGAGAAGGACTTTATGGATGAGGAGGAGGAGTTCTCCTACTTTCAGCTCTCGGGTGGGTCTATGTAGACCTCATACCGATGCACAGGGACTACGGGGATATTTGGCTTAGTTGGACACATCTACTTTTCTGCATTTTGTTTATTTTGAAACAATACATGTATATATTCAGCCTAGTTATATACTCATATTCTGGAGGTTGTTAAACACTTACATGTTTAAATATATATGTTTCAGACTTCTGTTTAATTTAATTATATCTGAAGTATGATATGTTGTTTTAGTACAATCCCACTCATGTTTAACTCATTAATATGGGCAAAATCTGAACATCATTATCCATATTGCATAAGTGATGTGCTGGATCTCGGGAGTAGAGCTTTGCTCGACCCTCGAAATTCAAGGCGTTCAGCCGTATACCGTTAGGCCGCCTCCCCCACTGTGTTGTGGTCGATTGGAAGGGGGTGCGACCTTACCTACTTGAGAGGAGGGGGCAAAGCTAGACTAAGTTTGACCAGCTCGAGGAATGGGTTCGCTATCGAGGAGTCGGGCTCGATAGTGAGGTCTCTTCCACTCACCTTGTTGCGCTCGATTTCCCAGTGATTTCCCAGAGAGGAACCGTACTGATATTTGGACTTATTGAGTAGAAGTTGCATACCCATTCATTCATTCATTTGCTATCCACTCGGGCTGGTGGTACGTAACTAATTATTGTGTACCTTCTTAATGACAAGGATTTCAGTTGGGGCGCGCAACTAACCTGAGATCAGGAGTCTACTACATTGAGTCTGGCTATCCAAATTTAGGAATGGGACTGGTTTGGATAGAAGTCCCTTATGATGGACCCCACAGCCTGCGATACTACGTACTATTATCCCGAATTCACTCCAGCTTGGTTATTTCATTCGCACTACATATTGCATTGCATCCGCAGCATTTAGCATTTTGGGTTGCCATGTTTCTGCATTGATATGACTGTTAGCATACATGCCTTGCATCGCATAACCTTGGTACGGCTGATGACACTCATGGACTTACCAGTATATTTCTACTTACTTTGATATCGTATGATTCATGATCTTGTCAAGTATTTCTACTTACTCTGATATCGTATAATTCATGATCTTGTCAGTATTTCCACTTACTCCAATATTGTATGATTTATGGCATTGTATTTCATACTTGGTACTTACCTTGTGCATATACTTTCACCACCCTCTAAGCTTTCTATAAGCTTATGCACGATAGATGCGTGCAAGTGGCATAGGTCGCAGCAGCGTTGAGCTTGGGGCATGCAACGGACTTTTGAAGCTTTAATTTTTAACTATTCCCTTTCAGCACTGTATTTCAAATGTTTATAGTAGTGGATATGTGATGATGATGTTGCCTTTATGATTTGGGTAAATTTGTGGTTATGCTTCTTACGAGATAAATGTACGTTGGAAAATCCTCCTTATAAAATCCCAAGATCGGAATCTGGCGTATGCGCCCTGGGAGTCGAGAATGGGCTACTACGGATGTTGTCGGCACCGGATTCGGTGATCGAAAATTTTGTGAGCCCGGTTTCTGAGTTTGGGACGTGACATTAATGGTATATTTTGTACATGTTTGTGTTGAAAGGTGAGTTTAAGAGCTTGGATTAAAAAGAATGTTAAAAGAATGGATTTGATGCTCAAGAATCACCAAGGCAAAGAATGGATCTTTGGAGACCAAGATTGAAGATTTCAAGACCCCAAGATTCGAGAAAACTATGTGGAGAAGGAAGGAAGTGCAAAAATTAGTGCAGAAATTCATGCAGAATCTGAGCTTCCATGTCATCGAAGGCAAATGACATCAAAGCCAGTTTTTGATGACATCGAAAGCAGTTCAATGACATCAAAGAATTATAGAAAATCAAGTTGGTCGTTAGACAAATTAGATGCAGTTCTCAATGACATCAAAGGTAGTTCGATGACATTGAACTTTTGCAGATTTTTGGAGCAACTCGCTGGAACACTCTAGACACATTCTCGATTTATCGAAGACAGTTCAATGACATCAAAGGTAGGTTCGATGACATGAAAAGTTACGCAATGCGAAAGAAGTTACGCAGCGCGAAAAAGGCCAACTTTCGGATTCAAGTTACCTTCGATGACATCGAAGGTTGTTCGATGACATTGAAGGAGTTACGCAGAGTTACGCGGACTACGTAAATTTGAGGCAGTTTTGCGAATCTATGAAGATAAGGCTATAAATATGGGTTTCCTAAAGACTTTTGAGGATATCTAGGGTTTTAAGAAGTAGAGCAAAAGGGTGGAGCCACCTCCGAAGAGTTTTTCTTCCTTTCTTTCCAAGTTTTTAATGCTTTCTTTGAGGATGCTTGTTCTAATCATGTCTATGGTTGGCTAGACCTCATAGTTAGGTGTAACATCTCGGAAAAATCCGTACAAAGACCCGAGTACCACCTCAGGCAGAAATCACTAAGGACCAAATCCTTTAGAAATTAAACAAAAATTAATTAAGTACTAAACTGAATTAATTAGTAGATTAGCTTGAACTGCTTTTTATACGAACCACAAGACCCAAAACTAGTAGATCGCTAACTCTACATTACCTAAAAACCTAGGATCAATCTCAAAACCTAGTTGCTCTCGGGAGCACACTGAAACCCCGTATCGGACCTGGACCACGCGCAGAAAGTCCGATTACGGCGAAACTATATGGTTATGACTGCCTTACTGGGCTTGATAAGTATCGCGGGAATCAAGTCCAAATAGTATCGAGAAACGCACAACTTGAGCTTGCAGCGAAGTGTGTGAGAAATGCGAATATCTTTAAAAAATGAACTCAAACTTAAGTGATTTGAACTGTTCACTTGCAGGCCAAATTTAAGGTTTTAGACCATCAGATTCTGACCCAACTACACCCTTGGATCAGGAAAATTTTCCTACACATGTCAGTGTACTTGTGGCACTGATCGAGTGACAATGACCGTTGAACTAAAACTGGTCCTCCACGGTCGATCCACAAATCCGATCAGATCAAAATCTTAGCTTGACCTAGATCCATTGTCAGGGAACTTTCTCCACACCGTATGCAGGTAGTGGACCTCCAGATGAGCTCCATTGGCCTGAAACCGATGCTTCTTGGCTATACCTTAAGTATACCATGGCCCTAGGGCCATTCACATCACTTCCGGGCCTATATAAGACCCTTAACCCACCTCTCTCTCATTCCATACGAATTTCCTAACCCTAAGAGAAAGTAGAGAGAAAAGAGGAGAAAAAAGTGAGGAGAAGAGAGTGAGATCAGTGGTTTGTAGCAGGGATTCACTCCCACCACTCCACGTGCCGAATCATCCCTCCTGTATCACTACACCGTCGAATCTAAGTCCATTTTTTGGTAAGAAATCCTAACCCTAATCTGTTTTAGGGATCCAAATAGAGAAACCGGTGAAATAGCTAACCTATTTCAATGTTTAGGTAACAGTTGTGCCGTAGATAGGGACGTGGTGTATAAACTGAGTTCGTAACGAGCGTACCGACGAAAGGTGTGGACTATAAACGTTTAGGTTATGGTTTTCAAGGCTTTCAATGTTAGTTAATGATTTATGACTGACTTAATTGTTGTCACATGTATTTAGATGCGATGTTTCCGTATATTACATAGATATATGAACTATGTTGAATATAATGCATCCCATGTGTTTGTTGAAATGTTTGAATGAATATGGAATCATGATTTGTGCTTGCCATGATTATTGATTGAGAATACATGATTCAACATTTAATGAGGGTGTTGAAATGTATAGTGATTATCGATAGTGGTTAAGCCACGAGGAGTGCGTATGCGCTACATGTCGATTAATTTAACTTGCACTCGTACTAGTCGAGCTTGTTAAGTAACCCAGTTGACCTAATGTAAGTTCACCATGTATGGACGCTACTGCTTGAATCTAAGGTACCACTTACTAATGAAAAACCCATTTAACGTTGGTACCACGATCCGCTAAGACTCATGAGCCGGGCATGGTGGTATGGGACACCGTGGTCGAGCTGTCAGCCTACGTTGGGATGACGAGCCTCCCCGTAATGTCCAGTGAGCAAACCAAACTCATGAGCGGAATACGGTGGTATGGGACACTGTATTCAAGTTGTCGTTATACACTAAGGTGACGAGCCTTTCCGTGGTGACCTCGAGTATAAACTAGGCCTACGCTGAGGTGACGACCCTCTCCGTAGCGACCTGAACTTGCCTATCCACTACTTTTCAAATCAGGGGTGATGTTGCCCTATAACTTGCCTATCGTATGTGATTAACTAAGATTGACGACCCTAGATGGATCATTGTTTGGGTAAATGATATAAAGGAAGGTACCTTAGCTTCTTGAATCTGTTGTATGAATAAGCCTAATTAAATATTGGCTAACACGACCATGCACCGCATTGCATGTGCTTTGGTGAGGAAGTGTACATGTCCGGAGTGGTGCATGGTCGATTGTGAGATGATGTCGCTGAAGGAATGCAGGAGAGGGCATGCATCATTATCGCATACCATTTTTGCATTAAGAAGAGTACTTAGGATATGATTGCTGTATTGTTTTATCATTACTACTTGATTGACTTGATAACATGTTAACATTTTCCTTACAGCTCCACTGAGTTGATTACTCACTCCCATTCTGGGACGGTGTTTTAAAACACCAACCAGACTCTGTTTTAGCTGCAGATGATGGTGATGCTTCGAAGCGAAGCCTGACTTTTATGATGACGAGGAGTTCTCCTACATGCAATTCTCTAGCGGGTCTATGTAAACCTTGAGTTGCGTCGTCGGGAATTACAGGGATACGGATTAGATGGCCATTACTTTTTACCATTTTGTAAATTTTGAAACTATACATGTATATAATTAACCTGGTGACATGATCGTACTCTGGGGATTTGTAACCACGTACATACTTTATACATCTATCACAATCTTCCGCTTGCTAAATTTAATCATTTTTGGAGTATGATATGTTGTTTTAGTATAATCCCACTCATGTTAATGCGCTAATATGGACAACATTTAATCATCACTATCTATGTGCATAAGTGATGCGTCGGAACTCAAGAGTTGAGCTTCTGCTCGACCCTCGATTTTTGGAGCATTACAAGTTGGTACAGAGCTTGATTTGGATTAAACTGGACCTGGTTTATGGTAACATGATGCACATTGACGTACTTTGACTTAGGAGGGAGCGTTAAAACGTAGAAACGAACGTAGGATTCGAAGTTTCACCGTCGGGCGAAACTGACCGTAGAAATGGGACCCGTATGCATATTCCACTCTCAAATGAGATGATCCTAGTTCTTTTTTAGACCATCAATCGACAGGTTTAGACGATAATTCAACATATTCCACTCTCAAATGACCGGAACGCGTGCATATGTGCGAGATGGACTCCGAAACTACTTCAAACGGACTCGGGAGTCCAAACGGCGTAGATCGAGGAGGACCAAAGTGGGCCCCGTACATTTTCGGTACCCCTGGGGGGTGCCATCGTCCTTAGGGTGATGCCATCGCCCTAGCCCCAGTGGACCGCGATGGCATCGCGCTTACCGCGAGGCCTCACGGTCCCGCTACAGCGGGCCAAGGAGGGCCGACCTTATGCACGCGTGTGGGGCCCACGAAAATCATGTGGGGCCCCTATTTCTTCCCTTTTTGCTCATTTCACTCCCCCACCTAGTTTTTACACCCTTCCAACCCCTCTAAAAACTAGATTTTTCACCTCAAATCTCCCTACCATTCTCAAATCTTCTTCTTCTTCATCACTACATACCCACCTCCTACCATTCCTTTCAAACCCATCTCCTTTCTCCCTAATTTCCTCCCATTTGAGCACACAAACCCTCCTTTGTGTCTCAAAAATCTCAAAGTCCACCAATCCATCCAATCCCTCCATCTTGTTTCACTCTCATGGCTTTTTTTGAGCTCGTGGCTGCTATCTTCTCTCTCTCCACACTTCTTTCTCTCATGGGAAAGAAGAGGGCTTCCACAGATGAAGTTGAGGCTAGCCGCCCTACCCGTTCAAGGAAGCAGAAAGGCACCGAGGCTAGCATTAGCATCGATCGGGAGCTAAGCACGAAGCAGGATCTCGATCCCCAGATCCCTCTCGAAAGAGCTCTACTGGCATATATGGGACATGGCAAGTTTCAAGGCCGTAGAGTTATCTTTGAAGCACACGTGGATGAAAAACTATTTGGGCTTTATCCGGTGATGGACCTCCTGTTGGACGCCCGGTGGGGTCCCATATTTGAGGGAAAGTCACGTGCAAATGAGAGCACTGTCTGAACCTTTTACTCCCACATACGAGATCCACTGCTGGAGCCTCTGCAGTTCTCTATCCCCGTGGGAAGGTGGGAAGCCATTGTCAACGTAGATTTGATAGCCCGAATCATGGGGATTCTGCATGGAGAGGTACATGCTAGCAAGAGAAATCTCAGGAGTATGCGTGAAAGAGATCGTCGTACGCGATTTCTTTGTGGCCGACTGATCCACTGGAATCGAGGCAACTGCCTCCCAATGACCAAGATGACTCATGACTTCCGTTTACTCCACCACATATTCACACACCATGTGTATCCTAGGTGGAGCAATCGCAGCGAATGCACACGTTTGATGATAAACTTCCTATACAGAGCTGGACAAGGAGACAAGTTGTGCCTACCTACGTATGTACTACTACAGATAGTTCAGACCGCACACTCTCCTAGGATAGACATTTCACTCCCATTCGGCTGACTTATATGCAAGCTCGCTCATGAATTCGGCTACAGACTTGGTTCAGAAAATCTTGCGCCGATCCATTTCATCAATGACACAACGCTTAACAACATGGGTATTGGGCCACGACAACGCAAGCCCAACTTGATGAGAGTGAGGATGAGACGGGAAGTGAAGAGGAAGAAAGTGATGAAGAAGAGGACGAAAATGAAATAGAGGAAGTAAGCGAGGAGGAAGAGTTGGAAGAGGAAGAAGAGGAGGCCCAAGACTCTGCTGAGGGCTCTCCTCCTGCTACACATGAGTGCCACCATGATCAGACTGTTGTAGAAGCTCGATTGGCTCAGATTAAGGAGGGCCAAGTCGCCCTACGACAGGAGGTCAGAGAGGCCCATGCTAAGCTTGAAGAGAGTCAGGCCTACGTGAAGCAAAAATTTAAGAAGGTGTCTCGCACCTCGAAAGCTGTCCTATGCTGTATGCAGGACAAGGGCGCTCCTCCACCATCACCAGATTCGAACGACTAGTCCTATGTTGTAGTCGTCATTGGATATTTTCTTTCCTTGTTTTTCTTGCTTTCTATGTTACAGCCTTGATAGGCTTAGTAGTAGAGTAGAGTTGTTGGTGTGTTTCGGTGTTTAAAGTTTTGTTTAAATTAGCTCATATGCATCTTCTGTCATGATCCATGTAAGACTACATCTCATGTATTGTGACAATTTTGGTTAAATGAAATGCATGCAACTCCTTTTGTTATGAAATGTGTAGAATGCTTGAGAAATTGAGTGTGAGTTCTTATGATGAATCTCGCACTGACCGCACTCTATGTTGTAAATAGGGAATGCCACCTAAGGCCACTCGGAGTACGGCACGTCTTACACTTGGTGAATAGAGTGATGGGGCACCTCCCTTAAGCGATAGCCATACGGACCACAGTTTAGGCTTGAATCACGAGACTATGCCAGATTCTTAGTCCACCACTGGTGCCACAAATGGCCCAACACCTTTTGCACCACCAGTTCTATAACAAAACCGTGTGTCCTCGTCGACGCCCCACATACATCAGGCTCCTCCTCCTGATAGGTTGGAGCAGATGATGCTCCTTATGCAGCAGCAGCAGCAGATTTGGACCACCATCGCTGGGGCTCTTGTCCAGAACATGAATGTGGTTCCGCCTGCACCACCTGTGCACCCTACTGGAAACCTGAATGTTAGCGACTTCTTCGAACGATTCTAGCACTTTCGACCCCCCACTTTTGTGGGTACTCACAGACCCGAGGAGGCTAAATATTGGCTTGACCGCATCTCTAAGATGTTGAAGCCGCTGCACTGCACTAAGGCAGAGTAGGTTGAGTTGGTCACATATATGTTTAAGAAGGAAGCTGGTCTCTGGTGGGATAGCATCCTTCGGACCGTTCCCAAGGGTTATGTGTGGACATGGGATGCTTTTGAGACCCACTTTCACAGGAAGTTGTAAGTGCTATATTTAATATCCCTGTTTGTTGTCAAATTTGTGGTGCCAAAATCACTGTTATATATCTTGCATAAGTGAAGCTCTCTCAAAGATCAACATTCATGAACGAGCTAAGCTCACAACAAGCTAAGCTCACAAGTACAAAGATCTTCTTCGACTAGTCCTAGGCCTTCTTCGACTAGTCCTAGAGTTGCTTCGACCAGTCTAAGAAATTCCTCGATAAGTCGTAAGTTTGTTACAAAAATCAGATTTTTCTGTTAGGCTTCGACTAGTCCAGGGATTTCTTCGACCAGTCGTAGGAACAGTGTCGACTGCTTCTTCAACCGGTCGTATTTCTTCGACACAAAGTCCAGCGATAATTCACAAGGTCTTCGACCAGTCGAAGGAGACCTTCGACCAGTCGAAGGTGACCTACGACCAGTCGAAGGAGGCCTTCGACCAGTCGTAGAACGGTCAAAGCTTATCGCGCCCAATTTTTTTCAAATTTGTTATTTCTTCGACTAGTCGAAGAGCTCCTTAGACCAGTCGAAGATGCGATCTGCTCACCTATAAATAGAGCACGAATCTCAGAAGAAATCATCGAATTAATTAATTCATTCAAGTCAATCTTCGTCGAACTTTTGAGAGATAATTCTGTGCTCCATCTAAGCTAAGTGTGCTTATTTAATATTCTCTTTCCTTAGCTTTATTTAATTGATTTTGTTTCTGCTATTCCAATCTAATTTGATAAGAGGAATTGTTATTCCCTTTCTTTGGAATCAAAATCAATTAAGGCAAAGCCCTACTTGGTTTAATTTAAAATCTATTAGAATTAAAACCATAGTAATTGAGTACTGGACATTGAACTTGGATATTCAATCATCTACTCTGATTTAGTTCTACCGGGCTGCTACAACGAAGGAGATAATCAGGTATTTTACATTTAATTGTAAATTCCTTTCTGTTTTGGTTTCTTTCAAGATTTACCAGAAAAATCTTGTTGTATTAGTTATCTGAGGAGAGCCAGGAAAACTCAGAAGTGGGGTTTTTTTTTTAATTGTGTAAGCCCACAGACAAAGATACAATTGTAAAGGTTTTTGGTGAACCTGGGAAAACCTATTTTGTTAGTGAACGCTAATATCCCCTGTGTGAGGATATTAGGAGTGGAGTAGCATTTTGTGTGGCTGTTCGTTTAACAGTTGGTGAACACACAGGCGAACCACTATAATCCCTTGTGTTGTGGTTGAATGATTTATATTTCTAATCTTTAATATTCATTTGTGGGATGTATGTATGGTGGTGAATGTTGTAATCATTTAATTCAAGCATTGTGAGAATTTTGTAATAGTTTAGAATTTATTTTCTGCTATTCCTTTATCAGCTTGATATTCAATTTCTTTTAAGAAGTTGTTCCAGCAAGGTTGCCCTGCCATTTTTATGGTGTATGGCTGTCCCTAGAACAATACATTTGTGATTACAATTAATTTCAATTCAGTTTGTATTTATTTCTTTATTCCTCTTTGGTTTGAGATTTGATACAAAGATCTTTCTAAAAATAAGGTTGTCCTACCATAAACTTTGGTTTTTGGTGAAAGGTTGTCCTTAGAATAACATTTGTATCAACCTCTCAAGATCTAAATTTTGAGGTTGTTTCACTTTCCTGCATTGTGATTTAATTTGGCTATCATTTTCTTTTAATTCCGCTGTTATAAGTTTTATTTGGCATTGTCCTATTCACCCCCCCCCTCTAGGACATATAGCTAGGCCTTTTCAAGTGGTATCAGAGCCTAATAGCTCGTTCTTATTACTATTTATTTGGATTTATTTCCTAAGCTAACGATCTAAGCTATTTAAAAAGATGTCAAATTTTGATAGCCTTTCAGTCACGAGGCCTCCACCATTTGATGGCTCCAACTATGCTTATTGGAAAGCCAGAATGAGGATCTTCCTCAAGTCAATGGATGAAAATGTGTGGCAAGCCACAGTGACTGAATGGAAACCTCCTGTCATGGAAGTTACTGGGGTTGATGGTTCAAAATCTATGAAAGTCACACCATATTACCAATGGACCACACTTCAGAAAAGTGAGAGTAGTGCAAATGCTAAAGCACTAAATGCAATTACTTGCGCACTATCATCGGATGAGTTCAAAAGAATCATTTCCTGTGATAATGCAAAGCAAGCTTGGGATATATTAGAAATGACACACGAGGGTACTAAAATTGTCAAAAAATCTAAAGTCCAACTCCTCACAACCAAATTTGAAGAAATTCATATGGAGGAAAATGAAATGTTTATGGACTTCTACACTAGATTGAATGACATTGTAAACTCAATGTGAGGTCTTGGCGATAAAATCCCAGAAAGTAAAGTGTGTGCAAAGATATTACGCTCACTTCCTGAACGGTTCAATTATAAAGTAACCGCAATCCAGAAACTTCGTGATACGGATAATATGAGGGTAGAAGAACTAGTTGGTTCTCTACAAACCTACGAGTTAAACTTTAAAGCTCCTAAAGGTAAATCTATCGCTCTAAAATCTTGTAAATATAATTCAGAAGAAAATTCTGATTCAGAAGATGATATGGCTCTTTTAGCTAAGAAATTTTACAAGATTTTCAAAAGCAAGAAAAGGGTTGATTTTCAAAAATCGAATGATAAAAAGAAGTTTAGACCCAAATCTCAAAAATCTTTGAAAGATAGTCAATGTTACAACTGTCAAGAATATGGGCATTTAGCAAATAGATGTCCTAAAAAGGACAAACCCAAGAAGAAGGGTATGTTGGCTACATGGGATGAATCATCTGATTCTGAAGCTTCTTCTGAATCAGAAGATTCTGAAACTGAGTTGGGCAATGAGGTTAAAGCTCTTATGACTCTAGCCAAATTCACATTTTCAGATAATGACTCAACAAGTGAAGAAAATCTGAGTAGTAATGTGAAAATGAAGATGATCTTCAAGACGCTTACAATGCCCTATATAAGGAAAGTTGTAAAATTGCTGTCAAACTTAAACTTCAAAAAGAAAAGTTTTCTAAACTCAAAGAATGTTTTGAATCACTTGTCTTAGAAAAATCACAAATTTCAGATTGTTTTGAAAAAACAAAATGCGATTTGGAATTCAAAAATTCTTTAATTGTTGATTTGAAATCTGAGATTGAAAATCTCAAAAATGAAGTATCTTCTCTTCTAAGTCAAAAGGACACATGGAGATATACCCAAGGTGATCCAAAGTTAGAAAAACTTTTATCCGGATCAAGAAAATGTGGTGATCTATCCGGGTTGGGCTATGATAAAAATCTACCTCCTAAACAAAAGTATACTCCTCCTATGTTTGTTAAAGGAGAGTCCTCAAACTCAAAAGGGAAAAGTACTTATCAAGATTTTTCTAGAAATTCAAAAACTTTTCAAAAATCTAGAAGCAGCCATGTCAACTTTAATCAGAAATGAAATCCACTAGCTGAAAAGATAGTTGATTTACTCAAGGAGCTCTTAAAATCTAACTCTATAGGTCATTCTTGCAACTATAAACAAAAGAAGACCAACTATGTTCCCAAACCCAAAACTATTTTGAAATGGGTTCCTAAAGTTGCCTGCTTGGTTGCTCACACTGCTTTCAAAGCAACAAGTCATTCAAAGTGGTACCTAGACAGTGGATGCTCCAGGCATATGACAGGTGACAAAGCTTTATTCACGGATCTGAAAGATATGACTGATGGTTCAGTCACATTTGGTGATGGGAGCAACTGCAAGATTATAGGCCAAGGTACGGTTCAACTTTTTAATCTTCCTGTGTTTAAAAATGTCTTATATGTTGAAGGCTTAAAACATAACTTACTTAGTATATCTCAAATATGTGATAATAACCATAGTGTTCGGTTTTCTAATCAAAGCTGTGAGATACTAAACAATAAGGGTTCTGTAATATTAACTGGACGAAGAACGTCTGAAAATTGCTATATTATTAGCGAATCCAGCTCATCTAATCAAACATGTTACATGGTCCATACAGACGAGACTGATTTATGGCACAAACGTCTTGGACATGTACATTATCGAAATTTATATAGATTGAGCAAACGAGAACTTATAAGAGGTTTACCCAAACTTCAGAAAGTAGATAAAATATGTGGTGAGTGCCAGATAGGCAAACAAACAAGGAACTCACACAAAAAGGTGAATTCAAATACCACATCAAGACCACTCGAACTCCTCCACATGGATCTGATGGGACCTACCAGAACGGAAAGTCGTGGTGGGAAAAAGTATATCCTGGTAATTGTTGATGACTTTACCAGATTCACTTGGGTAGTCTTCTTAAGGGATAAATCTGAAACCCTTGAAGAAGTAAGAAAAGTTCTCAAAAGGATTCAAACTGAAAAATCTTCTCAAATCAGTAAGATTCGTAGTGATCATGGATCTGAATTTGAGAATAGCAATTTTGAGAAGTTCTGTACGGACCAAGGAATATTACATGAATTCTCTGCTCCCAAAACTCCACAACAAAATGGAATTGTAGAAAGAAAGAATAGGGTGCTTCAAGAAATGGCTAATGTCATGTTGAATAACATGAAGCTCTCTAAAAATCTTTGGGCTGAAGCTGTAAATACAGCTTGCTATATTATTAACCGAGTTTATACTAGCAAAGATAATAATAAAACGGCTTACGAATTGTGGTTCAACAAAAAGCCTACTGTTAAATACTTTCGAGTTTTTGGCAGCAAATGCTATATTCTACGTGATCGTGAAAATTTGGGAAAATTCGATACAAAGAGTGATGAAGGGATTTTTCTAGGATATTCCTTAAACAGTTGTGCTTATAGGGTTCTGAACAAAAGGACTGGTGTGGTTCAAGAGTCCATTAATGTTGTCATTGATGATCACTTAAACACGCCAATCTCTAATTTAGATAATGATGAAGTTCTAATCATTGATAAACCCTATACTTCATCAAATCAGACTGAATCTGAATTGAGGACTGTTAAAGATCATCCAACCACTCAAATTCTTGGAAACCCTCTCACTGCTGTTCGCACCCGTAGACAACTTGAGGATTTATGTAATTATGTATGTTTTACATCCCAAATAGAACCATCCAATGTAAAAGAAGCTCTTGCTGATGAAAACTGGATTGTTGCGATGCAAGAAGAACTTAACCAATTCGTAAGAAATGATGTTTGGTATCTCGTACCAAGACCTAAAGATAAACATATCATTGGAACAAAATGGATTTTCAAAAATAAGTCTGACGAATGTGGAAACATAATTAGAAACAAGGCTAGACTAGTGGTACAAGGTTATACTCAAATTGAAGGAATTGATTTCGATGAAACTTTTGCACCAGTAGCACGTCTTGAATCTATCAGACTATTTATATCCATTGCATGTTTTAGAAAGATAAAGATCTATCAGATGGATGTGAAAAGTGCTTTTCTAAATGGCGATTTACATGAAGAAGTCTATGTTGAACAGCCAATGGGTTTTGAAGATCCCAAAAATACTGATCATGTGTATCGGCTTAAAAATGCACTTTATGGATTAAAACAAGCACCTAGGGCATGGTATGAGAAACTAACAATTTTTTTTTTAAGTCATAATTTTCAAATGGGATTTGTTGATAAAACTCTATTTGTTAAAAAACATAATGATCATATCTTAATGGTACAGATTTATGTTGATGATATCATTTATGGATCAACTTGTACTAACTTGACTACTGAATTTGCAGACTTGATGAAATCGCAGTTTGAAATGAACATGGTTGGGGAATTGACTTATTTCCTTGGTTTGCAAGTTAAGCAGCAACCTGAAGGAATATTCATTTCTCAATCTAAGTATGCCTTGAATCTAATCAAGAGATTTGGATTTGAGAATGACAGGAATTTCGATACTCCTATGAGTACTACCCTGAAACTCTCAAAAGACTCTAATGGTAAAAATGTTGACTCAAAACTTTATCGGAGTATGATTGGTAGTTTGTTATATTTAACTGCTAGTAGACCTGATATTTCTCTAAGTGTTGGTATTTGCGCAAGATACCAATCTGATCCAAAAGAATCTCACTTGATTGCTGTCAAGCGAATTATTAGATATGTCGCAAGTACTGTAAATCTCGGTCTCTGGTATCCTCATGAGACTAGTGTCCAATTAGCTGGGTACTCGGATGCTGACTGGGCTGGTAATCTAGATGATAGAAATCAACCAGTGGTGGTTGTTTTTACATTGGAAATTATCTAGTTTCCTGGTTTAGTAAGAAACAAAATTCTATATCACTTTCAACAGCTGAAGCTGAGTATATCGCAGCTGGTAATGCGTGTACACAGCTTGTTTGGAAACGGATGCTGAGTGATTATAGAATTAAACAAGATTCTATGTTATTACATTGTGATAATTCCAGTGCAATAAATATTTCAAAAAATCCTATTCAGCATTCTCGTACTAAGTACATTGACATTAGATTTCATTATATTAGGGAATTGGTAGAAGAAAAAGTTATATCTCTGGAATATATTCCTACTGAAGATCAGAGAGCTGATATTTTCACAAAACCTCTTGATAAAATTAGGTTTAATAAGATGAAATTTGATCTTGGCATGTATATTTTAAAATGATTATTTATGCCTACATGTATCATAGTGTATATATTTGCTAGGTTTAATTCCATTTTCTTTAAAAAATTGCAAGAAATATGCTTTTCTGGACTTCCTTCGACCTGTCGTGAGTGTACTCGACCAGTCGACCTACGACCGGTCGTAGATACCTACGACCAGTCGTAGATCTCGGAAATCACTTAAATTTGGGGATTTTTGCTTTCTTCCTCATTTCTTTTTGTCTCTCTAATGAGCCGAGCTTCGACTTGTCGAACCCACCATTCTTGTTCTTCAAGGTTAGTGTTCCATTTACGTTTTTCTTGCAAATCAGTGTCTAGATTGCTCTCTTTTCTAACTTGAAGCTTTCTATTTTGGATTTCATTGAGATTTGGGGTTTGATTTTTGAAAAATCTGTTTTGAAGAAACCCACTTCTCAATCCTTTGCAACTTCTTAAATCCTTGATATCCTTGTTGCAAATGGCTTCTAGAGGTAGAAAAACTACTTACCGTGGTCCTTCTTCTTCCTCCAGATTGACCAAACGTCACCATCTTGAGCCTACTAATGATCCTTCTTATGTTATAGACCTTAGAGCTCGTAATGTTATTGTTGAACATCCTATTGATATTAACCATATTGCACCTTTTAATATCCTACCTTTGCTTGAAGCTGTAAGTTGGGTTAACTTATTGCATTGGGGTGGGCCTGCATACCGGTCCATTGCTCAATCCATGTTTACATGTATAAGTGACTTCTCACTGGATAGTTTAACTTTTAAAATATCTACTAGTGAAGGGCCATTTGAAATTGATCGTCATTTAATTTCAGCCCTTATGGACATTCCTGTAAATGATGAGGGTATTCCTATCCATAACCTAACTGATAAACCCTCAATTTCTGAAAAACGCATGCTCACTAGAGATTTGTGCAACATGGATGTTCAATGGACACAAAAAGGGAATGCGCTTCTCGCAAGGTTTTTGTTACCCAAATACAGAGTGCTCCATAGAATCTTTGTGTCTAATCTGTATCCTCGGTCAGGTAATAAAACTGACTTGACCTCTTTTATGGTACGTATTATTCATGCTATTTCCAGTGGTACTCAGATTTGTCTCCCATCCTTAATCTGTCATTTCCTTCTTCAGTTTAGACTCCATCCTGGTCATAGTGACATCCCTTTTGGTTATTTAATGACTGTATTAGCTACACATATGTTGGTCGATATGCCAGTTAATGAGGCACCTATTCATCATCTGATTTTCAACAACTCTAATCTCAATAAGATGAAGCTGGATTTACTTCCTGAACAAGGTGGTAATGGTGGTGGTGCTGGTCATGAAGAAGCGGGGGATGACATTAATATGGATGATATTTTTGAGGAACTGAATTCTGATTCAACAAATGATCCAGATTTTGTACCATCTGATTTTAATGCACGTCTGAGTGCATTGGAGGGTAAAGTTGAGAATTTGAATGAAAAGATAGAAAACATGTCGGTTTCTCATAATTCTCAATTCAAGTACATGCGGAAATATCTTCGGCGATTAAACAAAGGCATGCACCAACTTGATCCCTCTATTTATGCTCCGTCTTCTAGTTCTAATTCTGACTAGTCTATATGGGTTTTTCTGGTTTGTAATAACCTTTTAACTTAACACTTGGTTGACTGTGTTTGAGTTGGATACTATCTATGTTTTATGTTGAATATTTATTCTATGTGAAGCTATGCTGCGTATCTCTATCTTTGTTTTGCTATAATTTCATAACTCCTCATGTTACTCTCATTTATATTCCTTTATTTAGTTCTCCTTTATTGTTGTTTCCTTTGTCATATTGTGACAAAAAGGGGGAGAATGGTTTGTTCTTAACAATGTGATTGCGAGAGGAGTAGCATTGGTTATTTTACTCAGGGGGAGTATGTGTGAACTAAACTAGTTGAATGAATGTTGAATGTTAACTGGTTGAATGTTGAATATTGACTTACAGGTAAGCCAGTTGCTGGTTCATATTTCTGTAACCAGTTGTTTTATTATATGTTTATCTTGGTTATGTGTTTTGTCACTAATTTGACAAAGGGGGAGATTGTAAGTGCTATATTTAATATCCCTGTTTGTTGTCAAATTCGTGGTGCCAAAATCACTGTTATATATCTTGCATAAGTGAAGCTCTCTCAAAGATCAACATTCATGAACGAGCTAAGCTCACAACAAGCTAAGCTCACAAGTACAAAGATCAAACTTGAATGCAAGAACTACTCACAAGACATGACTCAAGCTGCAAGACTTCAAGAAGACTTCAAGGTAGTTCATAATGAACTCAAGACACTTTCAAGATTGAGCTACATCAAGATTTCAAGATTGAACTACATCAAGACTTCAAGACTTATACTTCAAGGTCACTAGTTCGTAATATTTCAATGTCCTTACTTCATGGTTGAGGTTTGACTGACCTTAGGTTGACCTTAGAAGTAGGTCACTTTGGATACATAAATCAAATGTTTATTTTACATAAGTTTGGTCACTTCTTCGACTAGTCCTAGGCCTTCTTCGACTAGTCTTAGAGTTGCTTCGACCAGTCTAAGAAATTCCTCGATAAGTCGTAAGTTTGTTACAAAAATCGGATATTTTCTGTTAGGCTTCGACTAGTCCAGGGATTTCTTCGACCAGTCGTAGGAACAGTGTCGACTGCTTCTTCGACCGGTCGTATTTCTTCGACACAAAGTCCAGCGATAATTCACAAGGTCTTCGACTAGTCAAAGGAGACCTTCGACCAGTCGAAGGTGACCTACGACCAGTCGAAGGAGGCCTTCGACCAGTCGTAGAACGGTCAAAGCTTATCGCGCCCAATTTTTTTTAAATTTGTTATTTCTTCGACTAGTCGAAGAGCTCCTTAGACCAGTCGAAGATGCGATCTGCTCACCTATAAATAGAGCACGAATCTCAGAAAAATCATCGAATTAATTAATTCATTCAAGTCAATCTTCGTCGAACTTCTGAGAGATAATTCTGTGCTCCATCTAAGCTAAGTGTGCTTATTTAATATTCTCTTTCCTTAGCTTTATTTAATTGATTTTGTTTCTGCTATTCCAATCTAATTTGATAAGAGGAATTGTTATTCCCTTTCTTTGGAATCAAAATCAATTAAGGCAAAGCCCTACTTGGTTTAATTTAAAATCTATTAGAATTAGAACCATAGTAATTGAGTACTGGACATTGAACTTGGATATTCAATCACTACTCTGATTTGGTTCTACCGGGCTGCTACAACGAAGGAGATAATCAGGTATTTTACATTTAATTGTAAATTCCTTTCTGTTTTGGTTTCTTTCAAGATTTACCAGAAAAATCTTGTTGTATTGGTTATCTGAGGAGAGCCAAGAAAACTCAGAAGTGGGGTTTTTTTAATTGTGTAAGCCCACAGACAAAGACACAATTGTAAAGGTTTTTGGTGAACCTGGGAAAACCTATTTTGTTAGTGAACGCTAATATCCCCTGTGTGAGGATATTAGGAGTGGAGTAGCATTTTGTGTGGCTGTCGTTTAACAGTTGGTGAACACACAGGCGAACCACTATAATCCCTTGTGTTGTGGTTGAATGATTTATATTTCTAATCTTTAATATTCATTTGTGGGATGTATGTATGGTGGTGAATGTTGTAATCATTTAATTCAAGCATTGTGAGAATTTTGTAATAGTTTAGAATTTATTTTCTGCTATTCCTTTATCAACTTGATATTCAATTTCTTTTAAGAAGTTGTTCCAGCAAGGTTACCCTGCCATTTTTATGGTGTATGGCTGTCCCTAGAACAATACATTTGTGATTACAATTAATTTCAATTCAATTTGTATTTATTTCTTTATTCCTCTTTGGTTTGAGATTTGATACAAAGATCTTTCTAGAAATAAGGTTGTCCTACCATAAACTTTGGCTTTTGGTGAAAGGTTGTCCTTAGAACAACATTTGTATCAACCTCTCAAGATCTAAAATTTGAAGTTGTTTCACTTTCCTGCATTATGATTTAATTTGGCTATCATTTTCTTTTAATTCCACTGTTATAAGTTTTATTTGGCATTGTCCTATTCACCCCCCCTCTAGGACATATAGCTAGGCCTTTTCAGAAGTATTTCCCCCTCACCTACCATAACGAGGAGGGTGAATTCGTTTGCCTCCATCAGGGAGGAATGACTGTGGACGAGTATGAAAATAAATTCACGGAGCTGGCCAGATACGCTCCCTTGATATTAGTAGATGAGCCGATGAAGATGCGGCGTTTCTCAGATGGTCTGTGGCCCGATATCGGCACGAAGATGTGTTGCGCTAGCATTTCCAACTATGTTGAGCTAGTGAACATGTCTCTGCGAGTTGAGCAGGACGGGGACAGACTATCCCGTTCATGTGTACCCGTGGGTCCGAGGCCTCGACTAGATTTGCCGAGTAGACCATTCCTCGGTAAGAGGCCACGAGCAGATTCGCCTCCTCGGCTTAAGGCTTCACCGACCCAGCTGAGGCGATCGGATCTGTGGTGCACTTACTGCAAGAGGTCGGGCCATGCAGATACTTACTGTTTCACCAAGATGAGGGATAACGGCTTCTCACCGCCTCAGAAGATCAATCGCCAGCTTCCTCAAGCTATCTCGGCTCCACCTCTACGTTCAGTACCACCAGCATAACCTTTCTATAGGCCTAATGTACCTCGTAGTAAGCCGCCTCAACGACTTATGGTACCGCAAGCAAATCGTCCTCAACAAGCTCATGTGCACTCACTTGCAGCTGAGGCATCCGAGATAACAACCGTAGCACTACTGACTTTCGAAGTCACAACACATATCCAAGGTACACCGGTCTTCCTATTGGTGGACACCAGGTCCACTATTTCGATCATATCATGCGCAGCAGTCAAGCGACTAGTGTTAGAAACTACTCCTATGGTTGGGGTGAGACTCCTTACCGCCAAAGGGACCTTCTCAAACTCCACCAAAACTTGTAGAGGTTGCTCGATAAACTTAGGGAGCAGAACAGTGCTCGTTGACTTTATGGTCACCCCATTATGTCATTATGACGTTATTCTCGATATGGATTGGCTCACCGAGATGAAGGCAGAGATCGATTGCGATACTAGAGTGGTGACAGCCTATAGACCTGAGGGCACGACCTTTACTTTCCCAGTTCAGGTTAGTTGGTACTACCGTGTTAGTTGTTATGCTACCTTACTAGAGCATGTTGATGGTCCGACACTTGGGAGCACACCTGTAGTCCGAGATTTCACAGATGTGTTCAGGACGATACTTGGACTACCTCCTCGGCGTGAGATCGATTTTACCATCGACCTAGTGCCAGGTGCGACACCTATATCTCTACCAACGTATTGCATGCCTCCGTGTGAGATGGAGGAACTGAGGAGACAGATCGATGATCTGTTGGATGCAAGCTTCATACGACCGAGTGTATCTCCTTGGAGAGCACCCGTGTTGTTCGTGAAGAAGAAAGATGGATCACCACGATTGTGTATTGATTATCACCGGTTGAACCAAGTGACAGTGAAGAACAAGTATCCTTTGCCTAGGATAGATGACCTGTTCAATCAGTTGAAAGGGATACATTATTTTTCAAAGGTTGACTTACAGTCAAGGTATCATCAGTTGTGCGTCAGGGATGGAGACGTGCAGAATATAGCGTTCAGAACCAGCTTTGGGCACTACGAGTTCCTTGTGATGTCGTCTGGACTCACAAATGCACCGGCCGTGTTCATGGACCTGATGAACAGGGTGTTTGGGCCGTATCTGTACCGATTCGTCATCGTATTTATAGATGACATCCTGATATACTCCAAGAGTCAAAAGGATCACGAGAAGCACCTGTGGGCAGTCTTTGATACACTCAAGAAGAACCAATTGTTTGTCCAATACAAGAAGTGCGACTTCTGGAAAGAAGAAGTTAAGTTCCTAGGACACGTGGTGCCCAAGGAAGGAATAGCTGTGGACCTTGCTAAGGTGACCACAGTTCAGGACTGGGAGTAGCCCGGTTCGGTTACTGAAGTGAGGAGTTTCCTTGGCCTAGTAAGTTACTATCATCATTTCATTAGAGAGTTTTCCAAGATAGCTAAACCGTTGTCTCAGCTCACTCGGAAGGATTTCAAGTTTGCCTGGAATGAGAAGGCAGAAGTGGCTTTTCAGGAACTGAAGGACAAGTTGACATCCGCACCCATGCTCCTATTGTCAGAGTAGGGGGTCAAATATACGATATACACCGACGCGTCTCGTGTTGGTTTAGGTTATGTTCTGATGCAGAAGGACAAAGTGATTGCCTATGCATCGCGACAGTTGAGGAAGCACGAGGAAAACTACCCTACACACGATTTGGAGTTAGCGGCCGTCATCTTTGCATTAAAGCTCTGGAGACATATTTGGAGTTAGCGGCCTATACAGAGAGGAGTTTGAGCGCTTTTGTGACCACAAGAGCCTCAGGTACATATTCAAGTAGAGACTTGAATATGAGGCAGCGACGGTGGATGAAAACCTTGAAGGACTTCAAGTTTGAGGTTTCCTACCATCCCAGCACGGCCAACCTTGTGGCAGACGCGTTGAGTCGTAAGAAGACGATAACATTTGTAACTCCGCTGATGATCGATGAATGGAACATGGTAGAGTTTGTGCAAGACTTTGAGTAGAAACTTACAGTAGAGGTACCGTTCGAGAGCATCGCACATATTCGTGTACAGCCACTTATTGATGACCGAATCATTATCGCTCAGAAGGAAGATGAAGGGTTGGCAGAGTTGAGAAAGCGAGCTAGTGACGATGAGACTCGGAATGGAGAGTTGGTTTGGATGTGGGTTTACGTTATCGAGGCCACCTATGCGCCCAAACCTTCATGACTTGAGAAGGGAAGTTCTTGAAGCTGCTCACAATTCGAAGATGGCGATGCATCCTGGTAGTACGAAGATGTATAGAGATATGAAGCGTGCGTACTGGTGGGACAACATGAAGGCCCACATAGCAGATTATGTGTCACGTTGTCTCACATGCTAGCAGGTCAAGGTAGAACATCGCCGACCTCCTGAACTGCTTCAGCCCATGCCCATAGCTGAATGGAAATGGGATTTCATCTCTATGGATTTCATTTCAGGGTTACCGAAAATGAGGAAGGACGTGACTCCATTTATGTGATTGTGGACCGTTTGACGAAATCGGCTCATTTTCTCCCTATTAGAATTTCAAACTCAGCAGACGATTTGGCCAGGCTGTACATCAAGGAGATAGTACGTCTGCATGGAGTGCCTATGGAGATTGTGTTGGATTGAGACACGCGATTCACGTCTATCTTCTGGACTCGTATTCAGGAAGCAATGGGGGTGAAACTGAAGTTCAGTACCATGTTCCACTCAAGACGAATGGGCAGACGGAACAGGTCAATCAGGTGTTAGAGGATATGTTACGGGCATGTGTGCTCGATTTCAAAGACAGTTGGGATGACTGTCTTCCTTATGCAGAGTTCACTTATAACAATAGCTTCCAAGCGAGCATTGGCATGGCTCCCTACGAAGCATTGTATGGGCACCCGTGTCGAGCGCTGCATTGCTAGGCAGAGGTTGGCGAGAAGAGTTTGATTGGCCCAAAGTTAGTGCAGGCGACCTCAGAGAAAATCGACATTATCAGGCGTCGACTTCTTGTAGCACAGAGCATACAGAAAAGTTACGCCGATACGAGACGACGACCGCTAGAGTTTGAGGATGGGGACCATGTATTCCTGAAGGTTTCCCTAATGAAGGGAGTCCTCTGGTTTGGAAAGAAAAGGAAACTCACGCCGAGATTCATTGGCCCATTCCAGATTCTAGACCGAGTGGGTGTGGTAGCGTACCGCCTTACTTTGCCCACACCACTGGCAGGCATGCACAACATATTTCATGTATCGATGCTGAAGAAATACGTTCCTAACCCTTCCCACATTATCAAATGGGAGCAGGTACAGTTGAGTGAGGATGCTACTTATGTACTGCGACCGACGCGCATCCTAGATAGGAAGGAACAGGTGTTGTGCGGTAAAGTTATCCTGCTTGTGAAGGTAGTGTGGACACACTACACGGAAGAAGAGGCTACTTGGGAAACAGAAGTCGAGGTCCATAAAAACTACCCTCAGATTCTCGAAGAGTACGAAAAGGTACTAATTTCGAGGACAAAATTTTTCTTTAAGGGGGGTAGATTGTAATGTCTCGAAAAAATTCATACAAAGACCCAAGTACCACCTCAAGCAGAAATCACTAAGGACCGAATCCTTTAGAAATTAGACAAAAATTAATTAAGTACTAAACTGAATTAATCAGTATATTAGCCTGAACTGCTTTCTATATGAACTGCAAGACCTAAAACTAGTAGAATCGTTAACTCTACATTATCTAAAAACCTAGGATCAATCTCAAAACCCAGTTGCTCTCGGGAGCACACTGAAATCCCGTATTAGACCTAGACCGCACGTAGAAAGTCCGATTACCACGAAACTATACTGTAACACCCTAAAAATAGGGGGTCGAGAATAAACTCAACTCCCGAGTTCCAACGCATCACTTATGCAACAAAATGAATGATGATTGAATGTTGTCTGTATTAGTGCATTGACATGAGTGAGATTAAGCCAAAACAACATATCATACTCCAGAGACAGTTAAATTGTAGCGGAAGACTGTGATAGATATATAAAATATAAAAACTATGGTAAGTCTCCAGAGTGTGATAAGGTTACCAGGTTAAAGAATTACAAGTACAATTCAAATGATACCAAATGTGTAGTGTCATCTAGTCAACATCCCTGTAACCCCGTCGATCAAGGCACGGCTCACATGAAGCCGGCCAAAAACCGCATATACGAGAAAGCATCCTCGTCGTCACAAAAGTTCGGCTCTGCCTCAGGAGTAGCTTCGCCATCTGCAATCAGACAAAGTCTGGTGGGTGTTCGGAACACCGTCCCGTAACGTGGGAGTGAGTGATCAACTAAGTGAAACAATAAAACATAGGTTAACATGTTATCAATTCAGTCAAGCAGTAATGATAAAGCAGTACAATCAAACAATTCTAACTACTCTTATTTAATGCAAGTATGAAATGACATGATGTATGCCCTTGCCAAACCACCCTATGCGACACCATCTTACATTCGCGAATGCGTTCATCCCTCAGTGCTCCACATCTACCAGGCACATGCAGTGCGATGATGAGCATGATTACCGAGTAATTATTAGTCCATTTCAAACAGCAGTATTGGGAAACTAAGGTACCTCCCTTGTATCATTCCTAAACATGATCCATTCTAGGGTCGTCAATCATAGTTAATCTCATACGATGGTATGTTTCTAGGTCACTGCAAAGGCTACCAGGGCTGTTACGCACAAAGGTTACACCACTCCCCCATCACCTTTTTAACGATTCATCACTATACAGATACAGGCCTAGTTTCATACTCTATATACTGCAGCAAAACTCGTCGCCTCACCGCAATTCAGAGTATGCTCGAGGTCACTACAAAGGGCTGCCAGGGCTGTTGCTCGCATTCGTTGCACCACTCCCCCATCACCTTATCAATATAGGCCGACAACACGAATATAGTGTCCCATACAACCATAATCGGCTCACGAGTCTGGTTGCTCACTGGTCACTACGGGGAGGCACGTGGCCCCAGCGTAGGCAGACAGCTCAACCACGGTGTCCCATACCACCATGCCCGGCTCATGAGTCTTAGCGAATCGAGGTACCATGGTTAAAAGGAATTTCACTGGTAATTTGGTACCCTAGGTTCAAGCAGTAGCGTCCAAATATGGTGAACATACATTAGACAGATCGGGTTACTTGACGAGCTCGGCTAGCTCGAGCGCACAACAAGTTAAACGATATGAAGCGCATAAGCACTTCGTGTGGTCAACCACTATCGCCAACCGAAGTACGACTCGGGTTCGTCGAACACATCTCACGTGGCAAATGAAACTCAGCCACAAATTCGATCCCGTTACCGACTGCCTGGACTATACAATAGCCCCAATCACATTCAATTTCAGATATTTAAAGCAGTAATGGATCAAAATTCAAATCATACAATCAAAGACTGATATTATCTGTTTAGGGCTGCTAGGGCTGTTGCACGCACTCGTTGCTCCACTCCCCCATCACCCATGATGGATCATACAATGTAAACATGAATTTAAACATATGTATTATATAGATAAAATCATACAATCAGTTGAGCATGTTATGAAGCACAACACAAGCATGAGTTTGTACATATTCAATTCCTAATCACACAGCTAACCAAGGAAATCATACACATAGTTAAAGGAGTTGAGAATCATATCTCAACACCCTTATACATTACAATTTACTAACTACTACTCATTCAAACATTTCAACAAACGCTTTAGACTACATACATCAACATACATGACATATGTTGATCACATAGGTATTAGGCCAAATCCTTTCACTAGGGAGTTACCCCAATCATAACATGCGTACACCCACGACGGATAGTCATGGCAAGCAGGAATCCAAGTTCCATATTCCTTCAGTCATTTCCACAAACACTTGGGCCACACATTTTAACATATATAGTGTATATTGGTCGTGTCGTGAATTAGGGCAAATCCTTTCGTCAAAGGGGTATCGCCAATGCAACAATCATAAATCCATGACAATTAGTCATGGCGAGCATGAATGAGAATTCTATACTCATTCAGTCATTTTCACAAACACTTAGAATACACTATTTCAACATACACAGTGTATATTAGCAAAACATGTATTAGGGCGAGTCCTTTCGCCAAACAAGTATTTTATCCATATATAATATATTAATACAGCAAATAATCATGGCAAACACATTTCCAAAATTCATACGTATATGGTACTTTCTACAAATACCTAGAGTATGTAAAATTCCATATTCTTCATCTTTAATCGAAACGGAAAATAGACAGCACTTTGTACATGTGCAATTGCATGCAGATCATGAATCTATCATTATCTGACATTGAAAGCATTGAAAACCATAACCTATACACCTAAAGTCCACACCTTTTATCGTAGAATCGTAACAAATCAGCTAGGTTTGCTAAGCCTTCGTATTCGGCAGTTTAGCGACCTATAGAACGGAATAGGTTAGCTATTTCATAGCCTACAACTATCAAAACCCCAAATCAGTTTAGGGTTAGGGTTTCTTACCTAGAAACGGAGTCGGATTCGCCGGGAAAGCGACGAGAATGGAGTGGTGAAGCTCGTATAGCGGCAGGGAAGAGTGGCAGGGAGATTCTCCCACTGCTCCCACACTTTCTCTCTCTTTTCTCTCTTCTCTCTCTAGGGTTTCTCTCAAATTTGTATGGCTGCAATGAGAGAGGGTTTAAGGTCCTTATATAGCCTAAAAATTCACCAAAATAGACTCCAGGTCAAAGTATACTTAGGTTATAACCAAAGCGGGTCAGTTTCAGCTCAACGGAGGACTTCTGGCGGGCCTCCTTGAGCCAAAGGTCGGACTTAAGCTCACCGACACCGGATCTACGTTTAGTTAAGTTTTTGTTTCGGTCGGGATTCCAGATCACGCGTGGCGGACCAGTATCAGTTCAACGGTCAGCGGATATCGATCGGAGATTCCGAGTATATGGATATGTGTATGAAATTTCTCCTAATCCGAGGGTGTAATTTGGTCTGATTCTGACGGTCTGGTTGCTTAAAACTGATCCGCAAGCGAGAGGTGCCAGATTACTATTTGAGATATTTTATTTTGAATTAATTTCACATTTCTCACACTCTTCACTCGGAGCTCAAGCAAATAGCGCTGAGACACTATCTGGATTTGATTTCCGAGATGGTTGTCAAGCACAGCAAGGCGGTCCTAATTCCTTAACTTCGTGTTAATCGGACTTCCGACGTGCGGTCCAGATCTGATACGGAGTTTCGAGATGCTTCCGAGAGCAGCCGGGTAATGAGATTGATCCTAGATTTTAGGGTAACCTAGCGTCAATGATTCTACAAGTTTTGGGTCTTGCAGATCGTATTTAAGTGATTGGTGCTAATTTCACAGGCACTCTAGTTTAACACTAGCTAAATCTCACCTAATTTCTAAAGGATTTAGTCCTGAGTGATATCGGTCTGAGATGATACTTAGACCTTTATAGTAATGTTTAGCTTAAGTATTGTTCTTCATCACCTAAACTTTAAGATAGTGTTTAATGTAAAAGTACTTAGAAGGATTTAAAGAACGAGGTGGTGAAAGGTGAGATTTGTGAAGGAAATGGGTTTAAAAGCGGTTTTAGACTTTGGGATTTGAGTTTTGACAAGTTAATAAGGTGTTAGGATCGACCCATTGCCTAAGGACGTCTAATCCTAGGTTGGCAAAAATCTGGGATGTTACATATACAGTTATGACCGCCCTACTGGGCTTGATAAGCATCGAATGAATCAGTCCAAATAGTATCCAGAAAGGCACAACTTGAGCCTGTAGCGAAGTGTGTGAGAAACGCGAATATCTTTAGAAAATGAACTCAAACTTAAGTCATTCAGACCGTTCACTTGCAGGCCAAATTTAAGGTTTCAAACCGTCAGATTCTGACCCAAATACACTCTTGGATCAGGGAAATTTTTCTACACATGTCAGTGTACTTGTGGCACTGATTAAGTGACAATGGTCGTTGAACTGAAACTGGTCCTCCATGGTCAATCCACAAATCCGATCGGACAGAAATATTATCCTGACCTAGATCCATTGTCAGGGAACTTTCTCCGGACCGTATGCAGGTAGTGGACCTCCAGATGAGCTCTGTTGGCCCGAAACCGATGCTTCTTGGCTATACCATAAGTATACCATGGCCCTGGGGCCATTTACATCACTTCTGGGCCTATATAAGACCCTTAACCCACCTCTCTCTCATTCCATACGAATTTCCTAACCCTAGGAGAGAGTAGAGAGAAAAGAGGAGAAGAGAGTGAGGAGAAGAGGGTGAGATCAGTGGTTTGTTGCTGGGATTCACTCCCACCACTCCACATGCCAAATAATCTCTCCTGTATCGCTACACCATCGAATCCAAGTCCATTTTTAGGTAAGAAATCCTAACCCTAATCTGTTTTAGGGATCCAAATAGAGAAACTAGTGAAATAGCTAACCTATTTCAATGTTTCGGTAGTAGTTGTGCCGTAGATAGAGACGTGGTGTACGAACCGAATTCGTAACGAGCGTACCGACAAAAGGTACGGACTATAAACATTTATGTTATGGTTTTCAAGGCTTTCAATGTTAGTTAATGATTTATGACTGACTTGATTACTGTCACATGTATTAAGATGCGATGTTTCCGTATATTACACACACACACACACACACACACACACACACACACATATATATATATATATGAACTATGTTGAATATAATGCATCCCATGTGTTTGTTGAAATGTTTGAATGAATATGGAATCATGATTTATGCTTGTCATGATTATTGATTGAGAATACATGATTGTTGTTTGTGTGGCAACTCCTTGTGAAAGGATTTGTTATAATATATGTTATAAAAAATTTATTACATGTATGTCGATATGTGTAGTCTAAGTATTTGATAAAATGCCTGAATGAGAAAATGCTTGTTGAAATGTATTTAATGAGGGTGTTGAGATAGGATCCTCAATTACTTTATCTATAGTTACAGTTTCCTTCATGTAACCTATCTCGCTACTTCGTGCTTTATGGATGAAATGACTATGTATGACAACATGTGTACTATGTGTTTGTTAAAATGCTCCAATGAGATTTATATTTGAATTGGTTGTCACATGCTGTTTTGATTATCACATATGAATGCATATTGTGTTTAAGTATGATTGGGACTAATACTAGTCTAGGCAATCGGTAATGGTTTACGATCACTGGCCAGAACTAGTTTCGCCACAACGGATACGTTTAATAAATCCGAGTTGTATGGTGATTATCGACAGTGGTTAAGCCACGAGGAGTGCATATGCACTCCATGTCGATTAATTTAACGTGTGCATGTACCAGTCGAGCTTGTCAAGTAACCCGATTGACCTAACGTATGTTCACCATGTATGGATGCTACTGCTTGAATCTAAGGTACCACTAACCAGTGAAAAGCCCGTTTAACCTTGGTACCACAATCCACTAAGACTCATGAGTCAGGCATGGTGGTATGGGACACCGTGGTTGAGCTGTCAGCCTACGCTGGGGTGACCAGCCTCCACGTAGTGTCCAGTGAGCAAACCAAACTCATTAGCCGAATACGGTGGTATGAGATACTGTATTCGAGCAATTGGCCTACGCTAAGGTGACAAGCCTTTCCGTAGTGACCTCAAGTATAAACTAGGCCTACGTTGAGGTGATGAGCCTCTCTGTAGCGACCTGAACTTGCCTATCCACTGCTTTTCAAATTAGGGGCGATGTTGCCCTATAACTTGCCTATTGTATGTGATTAACTAGGATTGGCGACCCTAGATGGATCATTGTTTGGGTATATGATATAAAGGGAGGTACCTTAGCTTCTCGAATCTACTGTATGAATAAGCCTAATTAAATATTGGCTAACACGACTATGCACCGCATTGCATGTGCTTTGGCGAGGAAGTGCACATGTCCGGAGTGGTGAATGCGCGATCGTGAAATGATGTTGCTGAGGGAGTGCAGGCGAGGGCATGCATCATTATCGCGTACCATTCTTGCATTAACAAGAGTACTTAGGTTAACCTTTGCATTAACAAGAGTACTTATGATTGCTGTATTACTTTATCATTACTGCTTGACTAAATTGATAACATGTTAACCTTTGCCTTATAGCTCCACTGAGTTGATCACTCACTCCCACTCTGGGACGGTGTTTTAAAACACTAACCAGACTTTGTTTTAGCTGCAGATGATGGTGATGCTTACGAAGCGGAGCCTGACTTTTATGATGATGAGGAGTTCTCCTACATGCAACTCTCTGGCGGGTCTATGTAGACCTGGAGTTGCATCGTCGGGAATTACAGGGATATGGATTAGACGACCATTACTTTTTACCATTTTGTAAATTTTGAAACTATACATGTATATAATCAGCCTGGTGACATGATCATACTCTTGGGATTTGTTACCACTTATATACTTTATACATCTATTAGTCTTCCGCTTGCTAAATTTAATCATTTCTGGAGTATGATATGTTGTTTTAGTATAATCTCGCTTATGTTAATGCGCTAATATGGACAACATTTAATCATCACTATTTATGTTGCATAAGTGAAGCGTCAGAACTCAGGAGTTGAGCTTCTGCTCAACCCTCGATTTTCGGGGCGTTACACTGAGACTAAGAGGTGAAGCTTGTAGCGTTTTTGGGATATTTTTCATATTTTGATTCTTGTTCTTGTTGAACTCTTTGATTTCTATTTGATTTTAAGGAATACTTTCAGTTTTTAATGGTTTATTGTGACTCAAATTACAGTAGATCTGCGATAGCTTTTGTAAGTGCACCCACTTTACACACTTGTTTGTCAATTACGTGACTAGTTATGTCTAATAGTCGGATGAGTTCCTGGCAAATGAAGACTGGCGACGCAACTGGATCAGAAGCATCGAAGCCACATTGAAGATAAAGGACTGCTTCTACAATCTTAACCTTGCAAATAGATGATCCCAACTCAAATAGGAATACCTACTTAGGTCATCTATTCTAAGTAAATCCCAAGTCCATATTTTATATCCTTTAGTCTTGGCTTAAGCAAGTCCCAAGTTGTTGAAAGATTTATTGGACAAAATAGGAAAATCAGAAAAATTTGTCCACTGTCGGAAGGACGAAGGTGCCCCCGAATAGTACCACCGAAGATACCTTCGGTGTTACCGAAGGGACTCAAAACAGTCCAATAAGCATTCAACATTAATTCGGTGTCACCGACTGGATATAGAACAAGTATTCTAATAAGTTCTTTATGAAGCTTGATAAAAATGCTTTCATGGTAAACAACTCCATATAGAACAAGTATCATACATAACTTTTGAAATACTCAAGAATAATATGATACTTATATTGAACCAGAAAAGGTTGATACACATACTACAATTAAATGTTAATTACCTATTATTGAGGCATAAAATCGATCAGAAGAAGAAAGAGGGTTCTTGAAGAAAAATAGAATTTTGCACCATTTGGTTGTGCGACGCACAACAGGAATTACCTTGGAAGAATCGTTGTGCGGTGCACAACAGAAGTAGCCTTAGAGGTATTGTTATGCGGTGCACAACAGAAGATGATTCAAGATAGCATTGTGCAGCACACAATAGGTATATCTGCACAATAAGTATATGCGCACAATCAATCTTTTGTGAAGAACCCACACGTACGAAGGGCTATAAATACCCCATTAATCCCTATGGTTGATTCATTCAAACAGCATCAAAGTAGCAGAGAAGAATCCAGACTTCAAGACAACCTAGGTATTGGAAGTGCCCATTGTGTGGTGCACAATGGATGGTCTGTACAACGGAGTGGGGTCGCACAACAAGTGGCCCACACAATAAAGATGGGGCGCATAGTGAGGGTCTGCACAATTTGGTTGTGCGGCGCACAACAGGCCCATTCGTACAATGGATCCGCTATATGGACAATTAGTTCAAATGAAGATTATTAATCTTGAGGGATTACAGACTCCCCTAATTTGGGTTGAGGAATCAAAGTATCTTAAGAGCATGGAATCAATTAGGATAAATACTATCCTAGCACAACGACACTTTCATATTGAAGATCACGATAAAATCTGAAATACTGCAGAAATTAACAATTGGAATATTTGATATTTGTATTACATTATGTAAATATTTTACTTTGGAATCAAAGGAGAGAAAGGATGTAAACAAATTTAGAATAAATAAAATATAGTGATTATTCTCCTCACTCTTCCTTCGTTATTATTGAGTAAAATAATTCTCTCAAATTAAATGCATTTATTTCTTATCGAAACAAAATGGTGACTCCACTGGGGATTTTCTATTTTACTTGATATTAACTTAGGAACAATACAGAGAATTTTCACCATTGTTTCGCGTCGTATAGGCACCAAAATGGCAACTCTTAGCGGGAACATCCTCCCTTTCATCTCCAAAGTAAAATATGTTCTTATTTAAATATTGATCTACATTATTTCTCAATAACCCAGGAAAGGAAAAATTACAATCAACTAATGGAGATCACCACGAACAAGACGGTCTTTTATTTTACATCGACTGGGTTTGTTATAGAATACGCCGACAAACAAAATTTGCCCCACAAGGAAGAGTTTATGCTAGTTAGACGCAAGGAATCTCGAGCAATTGCCACAGTCATAACCGCCTCACCATTGGCACAAGAGGATGGGAACGATTGGGTCATCGTGTCAAACCAAAGATCAAGAGCCCGAAACATCCCGACTGCTAGGACGAGCCCATCGGCTTGAAAAATCGAGGGCCAGTGACGAAACGCAGCAAAAAAGAACCCCGAGCTCGCTCCTCTGACAATATACCACGGGAAATCCATTCCTTCGTTAACATTTCATGACTTCCCAGCTTTGCCCGCTGCAAGAACTCAATGGATGAGGAGACAGAAAGGTAAGTCAGTGATGACAAGCCCACCAGTCCCCGCATCACCTCAAGCTGTATCACAATCAACTGAATGTTATGCAAGTACAGGAAAATCAAATGAAACTCCTCTTTCGATAAGCCCCATTATATCGATATATTCCCACTCCACTTTAATGATAGCTTCATCGGGGAACGGAGAGGCCATCATATGTATGGCCGAAAAAAGTCAAGGCCTGCCACTGACTATAGAGGATCGTATGACCGAGATGGCATAAGCACAGAGAACACTGATGGAGGAATGCAGAAATCTCTGGGAAGCCTTAGCTACTGTTGAGGCATAAAAAAATGAATGAAAGAAGATAGAAAAGATCAAAAGACTACAATTAGAAGAAATATGTGAGCAAAAGAAGAAATAAGGTGCAACTTCATTTGGTTACGCGCGTCCGCGCAAACCATATTGGTTGCGTGGGTCCGCGCAAACAATCATATCGGTTGTGCTGGTCCATGCAAACAATCCTATCGGTTACACAATCATGCACAAAGGGTTGTGTGGATTGATTTGCATGGATGGTTGGATCTGAAGAAGGGTGGGCCCCATGGCACAGAGATCGAGGGTTCGAATGTGTGAAGGCCTATAAATGCCCCACTTCCCCTCTCATTTTGGATCATCAAGAATTCCGAGGAAGATCAGAGCTCCAAAGAAGAAGAGATTTTGAAGGTATTCAAGGGAAGGTAGAAGTGAAGCCAGTTGCGCCAGCCCACGCAAACCATATCGGTTGCGCGGTCCCGCGCAAATGACCATATTGGTTGCGCGGTCTCATGCAAACCATAATGGTTGGTCTCATCAAATGAGTTAAAATGCTGTCAAATTGTTTCTTCGGTTCCAGGATCTTCTCCGGAAGAAGGATATAAGATCATTATGTTCTTCTTAATGAGATGCTTTTTGATGAGATGATCGAATCGTGAGCCGAAATGCTGCCGGATTTGATATCCAGATCCAGATTCAATATTTTAACTCTTGTAACTTTTGTATTCTAAGTATTCTAACTTAGAATCAAGGGATCAGAGGATGTAAATGAACTTAATATATCAATAAACCGATGATTGTTTCTTCATACTTTCTTATTGTTATGCTTGAATAAGATAATCTCCTAAATCGAATGCATTTGTTTCTTGTCGAAACAAAATGGTGACAAAATGGTGACTCCGCTAGGGGATTTATCTTATTTAATATTAACATTGAGAGAGTGACAGGAACTTTCATCATAATTTGGCATCTTTCCGACGCCAAAATGGCAACTCTCAACGGGAACATCCTCCCCTTCATCTCTAAGATAGAATACTTTATTATTTGGATACTAATTGTAATTTTGCATTTTGTTTGAAGGTAAGAAGATACCATTACAAGCTATAATCAATGGTAAACTCAATGAAGAAAGTGAATTTCTATTTCGCTACGACTGGATTTGCAGTGGAGTATGCAACGAACCAAGCATCGGATCAAAAGATCCAATTTTCCACAAGCAAGGCTAATAAACTTCCAATGATGGCCGGAGTTATATCTGCCTCACCCACAACACAAGAAAATGACCAAGACTGGGTTGTTGTGATGCCACGAAGGACAAGAGCTCGAAATGCAGTAATAGCCGGAACAAATTCCCCTGCGCAAAGAGTCAGAGGACCAGTAACATGAAACGCAGCCAGAAAAAATCTCGAATTAGCTCGCCCGCATTATACCCTGGCAAGATCGTTTCTTCGATGACATCATCACGTGATTTCCCAGCCCTATCTGCTACAAGAGTTCAATGGACAAGAGAACAAAAGGGTAAGGCATTGTTCATAAGCTCACCAACCCCTGCATCGCTCGTCCCCCAACTACAGTGAGAGTACCAGGAAGTCCAACGACACTCTTCTTTTTGTAAGCCCCATTACGTGGATATATTCATAGTCTACCCCGACTACAGATTTGTCAAGAAGCGGAGAAGTAGCCGTACACATGGCCAGGATAAGTCAAGGACCACCGTTGACTAGTGAGGACCGTATGGCGGAGATGGCACAAGCGCAGAGAACGATGATGAAGAATGCAGGAATCTCAGAGAAGCCTTAGCAACTCTCATGCATAATGTGGCTCAGATCGTAGTGCCTCCGATGATGGGTAATATGAATGGACAAGAACCGCGACCTGAAAATTCACAACCGCCGAGAGCAGGATCGCTCGGATCTGCTCTCACGGTAAGAGCGATAACTCAAGAGGAAGTGCGACAAGTTGTTAAAGAAGCTGTCCGAATGGAAAGAGAATGCGAGAACGTTGGCCAATTCAGATACCGAATGTCGTATCCGAGAGAGGTGGAAGATGTCCCTTTTCTGACTAATTTCAAGCAGCCAGATTTTCAAAATTTTAACAGAGATGGATCGCTAGAAGAGCACTGATGCATTTCATCACCAGTATGGGAAACTTCTCCATAGTACCGCAATAATGTCTTAGGCTATTTGGCTCTTCCTTAACGAGTACGGCATTTCGATGGTATTCCAGTTTGGCATCGGGATTGATACGGACTTGGGAACAAATGCAAAATGCTTTTATATCAAATTTCTTCTCATCGGAACATGACGTCAGTATCACGGAGTTAGCATCAGTGCGGTAGAGAGAAGGGGAACCCGTAGAAAAGTTCATAGATAGATGGAAGACACTAGGAGCTTCTTGCAGAAAGTTACCAGATGAGAAAGAGTAGGTAAAGATGTGCTTGAATTCTATGGAGACAGGAATCGCGTTTGGCCTCACTAACGCCGATATCAAGACCTTTCGCGATTTAGCGACAAAAGCTCACACCCTGGAATTGATGACCAGGAAAATACCAGCATTTCACTATGAAACAGCTAGAAGAGGGTCCAACAGGCTAGTTGCAAATGTTGTTGATCATGAGAAGAGAAATCAGGATACAAGAGAAGTGAGAGGAAAGAGGACCGAATGGAAAGAAGAGTCGAATCGACCTAGAGGCAGATTCAATGACAAAAGGCCTAGGTCACTTAACTCCCATGAGGGGTTCGCGTTTGAAAAGGAAGACGTAGTTCCTATGATGAATCAATTACTGAAGGCCAATACAATATAATTGCCTCCATCCAAGCGTCCCGAAGATGCAACAAGAATAAGAGAAAGATTTTTGCCGTTATCATCGTTTAGTAGGACATCCAACAGAGAATTGCTTCACACTAAAATGCATCATATAGAGAATGATAAACAGGGGAGAGATAATAATTGGGAAAGAAAAAGAGAGAGATGCGAAGGCAACTGTGAACGTACTAACTATCCAAGAAGATACTAGCAAAAGAGCAGAAAAAGAGCACCATAAGATGACAGGTAAAGTGGGTGACAAGTCCCTCTAAAAATAAAGCCGAAATAGCAAGGGTAGAAGTTGTCCAGAATCATCTTCACAACAGTGAAAAGGAAGAGAAGAATGAAGTAGAGAAGGTAACTTATGATGTCGTGAGTCATTTGAAGAGTATACCGGCTCGGTTAAGTGTCTTTAATGTATTAAGATTGTCAAAGGACTCCAGGCAAAAGCTGATCCAAGCCCTATCCAACATTAGCGTTAGAGAAGCATTGCTCATAGAAATGGAAAAAAGGGAACCCGAAGAGCGAAAAGATTGCATGCGAGAGATCTCCTTCTCTAATGATGATTTGATTTGTGATAAAGGACACAACAGGCCACTAATGATTGTTGGCCATATTCGCGGGAAACAAGTCAAGCAAATAATACTAGATAATGGGTCCGCAGTGAACCTGCTACCATTAACAATGTTGAATAAGTTGGGATACCGTTGCTTTAACCTACGCCCTAGTGGAATGATGATACAGGGCTTTAATTAAGATGGGTAGCGTGCGTTTGGTAAAATTACAGTGATGTTGGAAATAGGAGAGTTAACTACGAATGTTGTTTGCCATGTCATTAATGCGGTAACGACGTATAACCTCATTTTGGGAAGACTGTGGATGCATCAGTACATGAATTATTCCTTCCACCCAACATCAGTGTTTTAAATACTGTAGAGATGGAATATAGCATAAGGTGATGGCTAATGAAAGACCGTATATAGATCGAAGCCTTCTTCGCCAATGCTAGCTACTATGATAATTTGCCAATAAAGAAGAAAGAGAAAACGATGAAAACAAGGCCCCAGATAATTATCATATGCCGATAGTGAGAAAAGATGTTACATCTGAGACACAAGCATCGTCTGAAATGGCAAGTACGAAGAAGAAATTTTACTTTGTACCCAAGCATCTGAGACAGCAGGGGCAGTTGTCGTTGACGATATTATCACCTGAACAGCTAGAACTCTTGCAGTCAAATTATACGGTGCCAATGCCACATGCCAAAAGAAGTAAGCCATTTCCTAACATTCTGAAAAGATTTCAGGTTAAATCTAGTTAGAAATACCTAGAAGCAATTGAATTCTACGCTCCTTCGGAAATGATGGTAGAAGAAAGAGCCAATGATGATGCATGCTACGGCAAGTTGACATCTGGAGATCTAGAAAGGTATAGCTCAGCTAGTAAGAAAATCATGAAAAATATGTGTGAGACCCGTATCCTAGCCTGTATCATTCCGTAGGCCTCCGCGGTCCTCCCGGTAGATTTTCGACGACCGGCGATCTATTGTCGGCATTTATGCCCGATCTTGAGTTGTGTCCCGTATATCAGAGTCAACTCGATTCGAAACTTGTACCCTTGTGACTGCGCCATCGCTGCGGTTCTGACGTCGCATCTCGCGCGCCGAAGCGATACCCGGGCCAGGAGATGTGGACCCGCGTTTAGTTCAAGGAAAATGCCGCACGTACAAATACCTAGGGAATCTCTATGACACATCACATCAATCCATCAATCAAATGTTAAGTACAACACCCATCCCCAAGTACAACCACCCTCCACAAAGTCAACTCTCTCTCTTACAACCAAGTACACCCATCCATCACTCACTATCCCTCTCTCCCATCACTTCTCTCCTATCACCTCTCCCTCTCTCATTCTCCAAGCAACCCACGTCCAAGCAAGCTCCATGAGAGAGCTTTGTGTGGCCCACTTCCTATCTCCCATCCCCACCTTCCAAAACCAATCTCGATCATTGAATCTCATCCATTGGAGCTCTAGAATGCATTGATGGAAGGAGAAGTCCATCATCAAAGGTGGGTGATCATGTATTTATCTTTTTATTTTTTAAGGGCCCACGTTGGTGGGACCCATCTTGATGTATGCATTGTATGGGGAGGGCTCATAGTGGCGGGGTCCCTCTCTCTACCTCACCGATCTCTCTCTATTTCTCTCTATCTCTCTCTCTCTTACTTTTGATGTGTGGCCCACCAATGATGCATGCGTTTCATCCATGCTGTGGGGCCAGCCATGATGGATAGGCCTATCCACACCGTCCAGAAACTGGACGTGTGGGAGTCACCCTGATGCATGTGTTTTGTACTAGCCGTCTATCTGTGTGGACCCACCCTGATGGCACGTGGATCCCAAAGCGTGGACCTATTACACGTGTGGCACCCACATTGTCCATTGCTTGGACGGTGGGCCACTTGATGTATGTATTTTATCCAGTCGTCCATCACTGGACGTTGATGCTGGACCCCCCTCCCTCTGTTATATATATATATATATATATATATATATATATATATATATATATATATAGATTAATATTATGATGGGCCCCATGTGGGACCCACCTGATGAGGAGTGGATTGGCTGGGATACCTCACGCACCAGCTATATGGCTGAGGTATTGATGTCAGTGAGATCCGTGGAGCCCACCATAATGCATTTATCTGCACTGTCCATTTGGACAGTGCTGTGCAGGGCCACCGTGATATATCTGTTCTATCTACGTCGTCCATCATTTTGGACGGTGGGCCATCCCACCCAATGACGTCATCAAGATCGGTGGATCCCAACATGAGGTATATGTTGTATCCTAACCGTCCATCTCTCTCCAGATGTGGTCCACCTTGATGCATGTGTTGTATATCCTTGCCGCCCATCTGTCCACCATTTGGGACCCACCAAATGTATATGTTATATCCACACCGTCCCAACATTTTGGACGATGGGTCATCCAGACTGTCCAGAGCATATGGGGCCCACCAGGTGTATGTTGTATATTACATCGTCCATCCCTGGACGGGATAGGTGGGAGCCCAGCGTGATATATGTGTTATATATTCACTTCGTCCCTCCATTTCCAGACGCGTGGACCCATCCCACGTGTCACACACATGTGAGGGGTGGGGCCCACCTTGACGTATATCTTCATATCCACACCATCCGTCCCTGGACGGTGTGCTGTGGGATGCACCATGATGCTACGTGGACATCCACCACGTTGTATGGGTTTCATCAACGCTGTTTGTACATGGGGGCCCACTTTGAAGTATGTTTTATATACACCGTCCATCCAAATTGACGTGGGACCCCACCTTGCGTTATGTGTTGTACACACATGTGACATGTGTGACTGTGAGATGGCCCATCACGTTGAAATCCACCCTAATATCTGTGTTTTACCCAAGCCATCCACTTGTTTTGCTAGATGGGACCACCGCGATGTATTTATTCATCCACACCGTCCAGATTGTGCTGGACGGTGCTGGACAATGTTTGAACAATACTGATCTTCATGGACAATGTTTGGACAACACTGATTTACCTAGACAATGTTTGGTCAGTACTGATCATCATCAGTGAGCCATGTGCCCCATAGAATGATAGTGTACAGTGATACACATGTTACGCCTGCAACTATTGAAATGATTTTTGGTGTGGTCCAAGCCCACATGAGGCCCATTAGTGCGGCCCATCCATGAGGCCCATCATGATGTATATTTGAGGCCCATATGATAGGGCCCACCTGCCTTGTATTTGAGGCCCATGTGATAGGGTCCACCTATTTGAATCTGAAGCCCATTATGAGGTATTCGAGGTACATGTGATGCAGCCCATCATGATGCGTATTAGGCCTATGTGATGCGGCCCACCATGACATGTATTAGGACCATGTGATGCGGCCCATAGTGGTGTGTTTGTAGCCCTTGTATGAGGCCCATTGCGATGTATATTAGGCCTTTGTGTGAGGCCATGGGCCCACGATATGTTTGACTCTATGTGGGCCACTCATTAGGAGCAATGATGGTTAAATGTCCACATTGATGAGCAATGATGGTTAAATGTCCACATTGTGACCTTCCCTTAGGCCCTTTGTTAGGCCAATTACCAATTCCGATTGTCGAGGCCGATTCTGCTTGTAGAGGCCGATTTCGATTGTGGAGGCTGATTACCGATTCTGATTATTGAGGCCGATTGCCGAGGCTGATTTTCGATTGTCGAGGCCGATTACCGATTTTGATTATTGATTCCGATTGTCAAGGCCGATTGTCAAGGCCGATTCCGATTGTCAAGGCTGATTGTCGAGGCCGATTCTAATTATCGAGGCCGATTGTCAAGACCGATTTTAATTGTCGAGGCCGCTTGTTAATTATTGAGGCTGATTCTGATTATTGAGGCTGATTGTCGAGGCCGATTCCGATTATCGAGGCTGATTGTCGAGACCGGTTCCAATTATTAAGGCACATTGTATAGGTCGATTGTCGAGACCGATTTCGATTGTCGAAGCCAATTGTCGAGGCCGATTACCGATTTTAATTGTCGAGGCAGATTACCGATTATGAGTATATCATCATGATACATGCCTATACGCATCATCTGCATGTTTGTTATGAGATGTGGTTGACCATCGCATATGTCATTGGGCAGGTTGTTATGAGACTCCCTGATAGGCGGAGATTGTCTCACATGAGCGCATGATATGCGCAGGATTGATGCATGACTGGATTGTATGACTCATGCATCTTGCATTGTGTGTTGTGATTATTGTATGCCCTAGCGACATCAAGGCCGTAGCCTCCATAGGCATGTCGTGGATGACCAGATGGGACACCGAAAATCTGATACTAGCATTGGGCCTCTATAGATGGCTCTGGGTGAAAATCCCTAAACCCCCGAGGCCAGGCGACGCCCCAACGTTGAGACCGAGTAGATACATGAGCGCCCGAGTGCCGAATACCAGTAGGTTGCGTCTCCCACTGTGTTGTGGTTGGTTAGGAAGGGGTGGTGGCCATACCCACTCGAGGGTAGTGGGCATAACTAGGCTGAGTTTGACCAGAACGTAAATGGGTCCGCTATCGACGTACCAGGTAGATATTGGCTGACTACTGCCCAGGCGGATAGTGAGGTCTCTTCCACTTGCATGGTTGCGCGTTTAGTGGGAGGTGATTGCATGTAGAGTGTACTAGACCCCGATGATGATCCCAGAGATGTACGATGCTGATATGCGGACTTATTGAGTAGGAGTTGCATACTCATTCATTCATTCACTATCCACTCAGGCTGGTGGTGCACAACTATTTGTTATGTGTACCTTCGCAATGGCCAGGATTTCTGTTAGGGCGTGCGACTAACCTGAGATCTAGAGTTTGCCACATTGAGTCTAACTATCCAAATTAGGTATGGGACTGGTTTGGATAGAAGTCCCTTGTGATGGACCCCATAGCCTGCGATAATACGTACTATCATCCCGACTTCACCCTCCAGCATGTTCATTCCATTCGCACCGCATACTACATTACATTCGCGGCATATGGCGGTTTGGGTTACTATGTTTCTGCATTTATATGGCCTAGATACGGCTGACGGTATTCATGAACTCATTAGGAATTGTATATTGCATTGCATCCTCGACATCTGATATTTGGCTCTTTATGACTCCTCATATGCATAGCTGATCTGTATTATGTACTTTGATATTGTATGACTCATGGACTTGATAGTATTTTCGCTTACTCTAATATCATACGATTCATGATCTTGCCAGTATTTTCGATATTGTATGATTATGGCATTGTATTGAATACTTGGTACTTACCTTGTGCACACACTTTCACCACCCACTAAGCTTTCTATAAGCTTATGCATGATATATACGTGCAGGTGGCATTAGGTCGCAGCAGCGTCGAGCTTAGAGCGAGCAGCGGACTCTTGGAGCTTTGATTTCGACATATGTATTTCCCTTTCAGCAATGTATTCAAATATTTATTTAGTGGATATGTGATGATGATGTTGCCTTTGTGATTTGAGTAGAGCTGGGCATCGGTCCGGGTCGGACCAGATTGGGCCTAACCCGGTCATATCCAAAATTCTAATAGGCTGACCCGAAATCGATCTGATCCGAGACCGAGTCCATGTCACCTGACTCAGACAGATCCGTTACTTGATTGACTTGACCCGATCCGAGTCCGACTCAGTCAGGGAAACCGAGTCGGATCGGGTTGGGCACTATTCAGATCATTTGATACGGTGTGGTCCACTTCAATATTCAATGTATCGTAATTTTTTGTTCAACGCCTAAAATGATATGTCAAAATGGATGAACGGCTTAGATAACATATATACATGAAGGTGGGCCCTACGTGACTATAAAAAAAGTGTATCACGCTTTCTCTGATGTATTAATGTATTACGTTGACGTGCATGCAGAGACTTATTTTTCGCGCTAAGTACGTTACTTGCTTTATTGAGTTTAGCAAATTATATGGGTCTGATGGTGGGGTATGTGTTATATCCAAACCGTCCATTCATTTGGTGAGCTCGTCTTAGGCTTGAGACTAAAATTAAGATAGATCTAACTATCATGTGGACCACATAAATTGTTTAACGGTGAAAATCATTCTCTGCTGCTATTTGTGATGTGGTCCACATGATCGTTGGATATTATTCATTTTTTGAACAATGCTTTATATAGTCTCTAAAAATATATGAACAGTGTAGATATAATAAATACATCACTGTGGGGCCCATGTAACTTTGATATCCTTTGAACCGTTCGTACAACTCAGAGCTCGAGGAGCGTCAGTGCTCGTCTTGGCATGACATGTAACTATAGCTAGAGTCTACACACAGCTAGCGCCTATAGGCTACAGCTAGCTACATAGTTGTGTGTGGTACAACGGCAAATTTACTTGCTATTGGACACAACAAACTCTGTTGGGGCCCACCTTGAATGCGTGTGATTTATCCACACCGTCCATTCGTTTTTGCAAATTTTTTAGTGGTTGAACTCAAAATTGATGCATATCCAAAGCTCGAGTGGACCATACCATGGGAAAAAGTAGAAGGATTAATAAAAACTACTCCGGATCGGATCTGTCCGGATCTAATCGGATCAAGTTTTCAGGTCGGGTCGGGTCGGATCAGGTCCAATCCGAACCCGACCCGAAAAACTATCGGATCTGGACAATCAGAATCGATCAGGCCCGATCAGACCGTCGGTTCTGTTCAGAATGGTACCAAGTCGGGTCTGGTCGGGTCGGGTCCACCAGATCGGGCCCAAGTTGCCCACCTCTAGATTTGGGTATACATGTGGTTATGTTTCTTACGAGATAAATGTACATTGGAAAATCCTCCTTGTAGGATCCCAAGATCGGAATCTGGTGTATGGGCGCTAGGAGCTGAGACTGGGGTACTACGGAGGCTGTTGGCACCGGATTGGGCAATCGGGAATTTTGTGAGCTCGATTTCTGGATTTGGGGCGTGACAATATGGGGTTCGATTATGATGAACCAACTGGCTTAAATTATGGGAGAGGAATTCAGATTCCAGTCGGGGTTAATCAAAAAAGATGATAAAAGTTTCGAGGACTGGCGGCAGAGTCTTCAGTAAACATAGTTACAGTCGATCAGGTAAAAGAAACAGAGCCTGAACTGATCAAACATCTCGAGACAGCTCCAAAGCAAATGGAAGATGGGGGGCAGCCCACAATTGATAGTTTGCGAGAAATAAATCTGGGCTCGAAAGAAGAGCCACAGAATACGTTCATAAGCGTCAGTCTCCTCGATCAAGAAGCCGACAAATACGTTCAACTCTTGAAAGAGAACAAGGATGTCTTCGCGTGGACATATGAAGAAATGTCAGGCCTGGAACCATCGGTAGCAATGCACTGACTGAACATTTCCAAAGACAAGAAGCCAATTAAGAAAGCGCAGAGGCGATTTCATCCGGATCTGGTCCCCTTGATAGAAGAAGACATAAATAAATTGATAAAAGTTAGGTTTATCAGAGAAGTTAAATATCCTAAATGGATATCGAACATTGTCCCTGTGAAAAAGAAGAACGGGCATATCAAAGTATGCGTCGACTTCAGAGATTTGAACAAAGCGTGCCCGAAAGATGATTTTCCATTGCCGATAACTGAGTTGTTAATCGACAGTACGATTAAATATGTCGTCATCTCCTTCATGGATGGCTATGCCGGTTATAACCAAATAAGAATGTTTCCTGAAGACGAAGAAGCAACATCATTCAGAACTTCATTGGGAATCTATTGTTATAAGGTTATGCCATTCGGTCTCAAGAATGCCGAAGCAACGTATCAGAGGGTGGTGCAAAATATTTTTCAAGATATGATGCATAAGCATGTCGAATGCTATGTTGACGATTTGGTAGTTCGATCGAGCAGTCATCGAGAACATCGTGAGCATCTGGCTTCAGTCTTCTATCGATCCGAAAGAAACAACCGAAGATGAATCTGGCGAAATGTGCCTTCGGGGTATCGTCAGGAAAATTTCTCGGCTTTGTCGTTAGGCATAAAGGGATTGAAATCGATCCAGGAAAAGTCAAGGCCATCCAAGATATGCTACCTCCGAAAACGTTGAAAGAATTGAAAAGTCTGTAAGGCAAATTGGCGTACATTCGCCATTTTATTTTAAATTTAGCAGGAAGATGTTAGTCATTTTCTCATTTAATGAAGAAGAGAGCAGAGTTTGTATGGGATAAGTCCTGCCAGAATACATTCGATTTGATCAAGGAATTATTGACATAGCCTCCAGTGTTGGCAGCTCCTGAGAAAGGAAAACCGCTCATTTTGTATATATGTGCAGCTGAAAATTCGTTGGGGGTCTTGTTGGCACAGGTGAATGAACACGGGAAAGAGATAGCGCTTTATTATCTGAGTCGAACTCTAATAGGTGCAGAATGTAATTATTCTCCAATTAAGAAAGTATGCTTGGCACTAATATTTGCAGTATAGAAACTGAGACATTACTGCCTTTCCCATGATATAATCTTAATTTCCCGGGTGGATCCTATAAAATTCTTGATGATAAGGCCGATGTTATCAGGAAGATTGGCTAAATGGATGTTGTTGCTATTAGAGTATACAATTACGTATGAGCCGGTGAAAGCAATTAAGGGGTAGGCAGTGGCAGATTTCTTAGCAGATCATCCTGTGGTAGGCAGTGAGGTTGTTAATGATGAGTTTCCCGATGAACAGGTAATGATGGTCGAATCGTCAAACTCGTGGCAGATGTACTTTGATGGTGCTTCTCAAACTTCAGGAGCAAGTGCTGGAGTGATATTCATTACTTCTCAGGGTGACTTGTTACCCTATTCTTTCACATTGGGGACAGCATGCACGAATAATGAAGCTGAATACAAAGCTCTTATTATTAGAATGGAGTTAGCACAAGAGATGAAGATAAAGACGCTGGAGATCTTTGGAGATTCCAAGTTGATAATCAATCAATTAACAATAGAGTTTGAAATAAGGAAGCAAGAACTCTTGTTATATTGTCGGAAAGCATAGCAATTGTTGGAGCAATTTTATCATGTTGAAATTAAGCTATACCGCAATGCAAAAATGCAAGGGCGGATGCTTTAGCTAGCTTGGCAGCTATTTTATCCTGTCCGAATCGAAGTCCTCTTCAGGTAACAATAGAAGAAAGAAGATTCTTGCCATCTTCAGAAATTATCGATGAAGTTGTTGAAGCACTCCCTATATCATGTTTGGAGATGACGATGGACGATTGGCGTAAGCCTTTCATAGATTACCTCAAGTACGATATTCTGCTAGAAGATCCAGCACAAAGGCAGCAAATCAAGCAAAGATCGAGCAGATTCATTATGTGTAGTGAAGTATTATACAGAAGATCTTATAATGAAATGCTTTTACATTGTCTGGGCAAATAGGAAGCAAGTCAAATGTTACAAGAAGCCCACTCCGGAGAGTGCGAGGCACATCAAGCTGGCCGAAATTTATTTCATCGGGTGCATCGAATGGGTTACTATTGGCCGACAATGTTCAAAGATGTCATAGATTATGTGAAGCGATGCCACGAATGTTAGATTCATGGAGATGTCATACATGTACCTCCTGAAGACCTTCATCAATCAGTAGCCTCTTGGCCTTTTGCTACCTGGGGACTTGATGTCATCAGTCCCATAAATCCGCCTTCGGCAAAAGGAAAAAATATATACTAGCAGCGACAGATTATTTCTCCAAGTGGACAGAGGCGATTGCATTATGCAATGTCAAAGAGAAGGATGTTATCAATTTCATCCGACATGTGATCATATATCGCCACGGTATCCCAAAAAGAATAATCACAGATAATGGCACTCCTTTCAAGAATGGAGAAACTATGTTTAAAGTTTAGTATTCATCACTCATTTTCGACACCCTACTATCCGTCAGCCAATGGATTAGCAGAGGCATTCAATAAGACAATTGTGAAAATACTGAAGAAGACGGTGACAGGAAATAAGCGTGACTGGGATGAGAAGCTACAAGAGGCTCTGTGGGCTTACAAGGCTACTCATCGGATAGCGACGAGGGCCATGCCATATTCATTGGTTTACGGTGTAGAGGCTATCATTCCAATTGAAATATAAGTCACATCACTCAGGGTAGCAGTGCACCAATCGATTACAAATGATGAGAATGCAAGAATAAGGTTGGCAGAGGTAGACTTACTCGATGAAAAGCGACTAGCATCTCAACATCGATTACAATTATATCAAGCAAGGATTCTCGCTGCATTTGATAAGAAAGTCAAGCATCACTCCTTCAAGAAAGGTGATCTAGTTTTGATGTTGAAAAGGTGAAAAGGCCAAGCTATATGTCCTAGAGGGGGGGGGGGGGGGCGGTGAATAGGACAATGCCAAATTTAAAATAAAATCAGCAGAAATAGAGTAAACCAATATCCTTACAATTATGAATCAATTCGCAATGCTAAATTTAAATCACCTTGATAAATAAGTATTGAGAGATTGATACAAATTCAGTTCTAAGGACAACCTTACACCATAATAAACAAGGGCTTATGGTAGGACAACCTTATTTCTAGAACATCTTTTGGATCAAGGACTCAATTTTAATAGAAGTAAATAAAATAGCAAGGAATTGAAATTAAATGCAGAAGTATAGATCTAAATTATTACAACAATCCCCACACTTGCTTGAAATGTAAATAGTTACAACATTCACATCCACTTGTACATTCCACACAATCGAATGATAAAAGACATGAAAATTAAGCAAGCATTCAATCCACAAGACAAAGAGTTATAGTGGTTCGCCTGTGTGTACACCAACTGTCTTTCAACAGCCACACATAAAGCTACTCCACTCCTAATATCCTCACACAGGGGATATTAACGTTCACTATCAAATAGGTTTTCACAGGTTCACCAAAAACCTTTACAATTGTGTCTTTTTCACTTGGGCTTACACAATTCAAAAACCTCTCTTTTCTGAGTTTTCTGGTTCTCCTCAGATAACCAATACAATGAGATTTTTTCTGGTTCAACCTCAAACAAAACCAATACAATGAGATTTTTCTGGCTTAACCTCAACCAAAACTAAAAGTAAATAAATTTTACAGAATTGTAAAATACCTGGATTTCTCCTTTTCGTAGCAGCTCGGTAGAACCAATCAGAGTAGATGATTGAATGTCAAAGTTCAATTTCCAATACTCACATTCATAAGGTTCTAAATTCTAATAGATTTTAGATTTAACTTGTTGGGCGTAGCTATATTTGATTTTGATTCCAAGATGAAGGAATAAGATAATTCCTCTTTTCAAATAAGATTGGAATATAGAAACAAAATCAAATTAAATAAGCTAGCAAAAAGGAATATTAAATAAGCACAATGTAGCTTAAAATAAACACAGACTTATCTCAGATTGATCACTTGAAAATTCTTGAATTGAATAGAGTTAAAGTGTAAAAACTCTGAATTTCGTGTTCAATTTATAGAAGCAAAAATCGTTCTTACGACTGGTCTTAGAAACCTTCGACTGGTCGTAGCTCTAACAGATTTTTGAAAAATTGAGCGCGATCTTTGAAAGTCGTTCCACGACTGGTCGTGAGTAGCCTTCGACTGGTCGTGGGTCGCCTACGACTGGTCGTAGATCTCTACGACTGGTCGTAGGAACATAGATTACGTTGCTGGACTTTGAGTCGTAGCTCTACGACTGGTCGTGGACGAGTCGAAGCCACACCTATGACCGGTCGAAGGACCTCCAGGACTGGTCGTGGGCGTACCACAAATTCTGAAAAATCTTCAACTACTTAGGACTGGTCGTGGAATTTCTTGGACTAGTCGAACCAATGCTAGGACTGGTCGAACAAGAGCTAGGACTGGTCGTGGAATAGACCAAACTTATGTAAAATAAATATTTGATTTATGTATCCAAAGTGACCTACTTAAAGGGTCAACCTAAGGTCATTCAAACCTGAACCATGTCGTATGGACATTGAACTTCAACCATTCAACGAATGTAGATTTATTTAAACAATATCAGGCTTGAGATCTTGAACTTGTTGTAGCTTTAAACTTGAGATCTTCATCAGCATAAAAACTACTTCATGCGTTGTTTGTTTTGAAGTCATTTCTTGAGTTGTTTCTTAAGACTTGAACTTCAACATAGTAGCTTCTTGAACTTCAATAATGTAGCTTCTTGAGACTTCAACATTGTAACTTCTTGAACTTCAATAATGTAGCTTTCCGAGACTTCAACATTGTAGTGTTTATGCAGTGTCTTGAATACATATAAATCACCATACAAGCACAAGACACAGATAGATGTTTTGACACATCAAAATTTGACAACCAAAGGAGCATGAGACCATAACACTTACAATCTCCCCCTTTGTCAAATTTGTGACAAAACACCCAAATAGTAATACTTCCAATAGAAATAAAAGAAGTACAGGCACAACAGGTTCAAAATAGAGAAGCATGCACAGTTATATAGATATGATAAGTAATAACTAGCATCATTCTCCCATAACTACCCCTGAGAAGCTTAACTCCCCCTGAGTAATAGGAGCACATCATAATCATAAAATTTAACTAGCATCATTCTCCCATAACTACCCCTGAGAAGCTTAACTCCCCCTGAGTAATAGGAGCACATCATAATCATAAAATTCAAATAAAGCCAAAGCCTCCCAAAACTTCTCCCCCTTTTTGACACAAAATGACAAAGGAAGAAGAGCAACAATGATAATGAAAATAGGAGTTGATTCAAGGGAGCATAGTGCATAATTCAAAAAGTCAAAAAGCATGTAAAGTTCAGACAAAAATATTACAGACCCATCAAAAATTCAGTCAGAACCAGAAGAGAGAGCAGGATTAGATGGATCAATTTTGTGTAAACCCTTAGCAATCCACCTCATATATTTGCGTAAATAAGAAAATTGCGTGTCTTGGGTAACACGAATTTGAGCCACCTGCTCTTGAAGGGAATTTAATCTCTCATCAAAATCAGAAGGCTGAAAATCAGGATCATCAGCCGAGTCTGACTCAAGTTCTTCAAATAAATCATCCATATTCACGTCTTCAGAAAGATCACCAGCTTGATCTGCATTTCCTGCTTCAGCACCACTGCTACCAGCATCCACTTGGCCATCAGCCAATTCTAAATTCATCTTGTTAATATTGGAATTATTAAAAGGGAGATGATGGATGGGTTTTTCTCTAGTAGGCATAGCCACGAGCATATGATTTTCCAGCATAGTCAATAAATAACCAAAGGGTATATCACTATGTCCTGGATGGTGACGAGACAGAATAATGGAATGACAAATTAAAGAAGGTAGACATATTTTTGCACCAGAGATGACAGAATGCAAAACACGAACCATGAAAGCAGTGAGTTCGGTTTTATTACCAGAACGTGGATAAAGATTTGAGATGAAAATCCTATGAAGTACTCTGTGTCTGGGTAACAAATACCTTGAGGGAAGTGCATGACCTTTATGAGTCCAGTGAACATCCAAATTACATAAATCTCTAGTAAGCATTTTTCATTCAGATTCTGAGAGGCTGTCATGTAAAATATGAATTGGAATGCTCTCATCATTGACAGGTATTTCCATAATGTCAGCAATCAAATGTCGATCCACTAAAAACAATCCTTCTTGAGTATCAACTTTAAAAGTTAAATTCTCAAGAGAAAAATCACAGATACATGCAAACATGGATTGGGCAATGGACTGGTATGCAGCTCCACCCCAATGTAAGATGTTATCCATCCCACAGATTCCAACAGAGGAGGGATACCAAATGAAGCAATGTGATTAACATTAACAGGACGCTCAACAATAACATTGCGCATACGCAAATCCCGAGCATTAGAAGGATCATTTTCGGGAGAGCGAAGATGACGTTGTGCAATAGAAGCTGATCTAGATGAAGAGGGACCTCGAGTAGTTTTCTTTTTACCTCTAGCATCCATTTTTAAAGGAGGATTTCAAGGAAACAACAAGATGTAAGATAGAAGAAATGGGGTTTTGATAGAACAGAATTTTCAAGATAAAACCCCAAACTTGCAATGAACGACCAAATAGATTCCACAAGAATGAGATTTGAAACACCAATAACAAGAATCTACAAGAAAAATGCAAAAGAACCACTAACCTTGAAGTACCATGAAGGTGGGTTCGACCGGTCGTAGCTAGAACCGTTGGAGAGTAAAAAGGAAATGAAGAAGAAGAGTCAAATCCCCAAATTAAAGTGAAATCCCGAGTTTCACGACCGGTCGTGTAAGTGTTCGACCGGTCGTATCACGACCGGTCGTGTACACTCACGACTGGTCGAGTACGACTCAAAATTTGCAATTTTTTAAATAATTTTCAAATTTAAGCAAATAAAACATCAAACTTATGTACATTATGATACACCAAATCATGCAAATTCAATTTAAATTGCACATACCGAGATCAAACTTTAATTTATTAAACCTGCTTTTGTCGAGCGGTTTAGTGAAAATGTCCGCAAGTTGAATCTCGGTTGGAATGTAATCCAAATATATTAATTTTTCTTCCACTAATTCATGAATGTAATGAAATCTAATGTCAATATGCTTAGTACGTGAATGCTGAACTGGATTTTTAGAGATATTTATTGCACTGGAATTATCACAAAATAAAATCATAGAATCCTGAGTAATTCCATAATCGCTTAACATTCGTTTCATCCAAACAAGTTGAGTACATGCATTTCCAGCAGCAATGTATTCAGCCTCAGCTGTTGATAGCGATATAGAACTTTGCTTCTTGCTAAACCAAGAAACAAGACAATTTCCAATGTAGAAACAACCACCACTGGTTGATTTCCTATCATCAATGTTTCCAGCCCAGTCAGCATCTGCGTACCCGGCTAATTGAACATTAGTCTCATGTGGATACCAGAGATCCAGTTTAGTAGAACTTGCGACATATCGCATAATCCGCTTAACAACAGTTAAGTGAGATTCTTTAGGATTTGATTGATAACGAGCACAAATACCAACACTCAAAGCGATATCTGGTCTACTAGCAGTCAGATAAAGCAAACTACCAATCAAACTACGATACAATTTAGGATCCACATCATTACCTGTAGAGTCTTTTGAGAGTCTCAAAGTTGTACTCATAGGAGTATCAAAATTTTTACCTTTCTCAAATCCAAATTTTTTAATTAAACTCAGAGCATATTTGGTTTGAGAGATAAAAATTCCATCAGGTTGTTGTTTTACTTGCAACCCTAGAAAATAGTTTAATTCTCCAACCATGCTCATTTCGAATTTAGACTTCATCAAATCTGCAAACTCAACAGTCATGTTAGTACAGGTTGATCCATAAATAATATCGTCAACATATATTTGAACCATTAGAATATCATCGTTATGTTTCTTAACAAAGAGCGTCTTATCAATACATCCTATCTGAAAATTATGACTCAGTAAAAACTTAGTCAGTTTTTCGTACCATGCTCTGGGAGCTTGTTTCAGACCATACAGAGCCTTCTTAAGACGATACACATGATCAGTAAATTTAGGATCTTCAAACCCTGTAGGTTGTTCAACATATTCCTCTTCATGTAAATCACCATTCAGAAAGGCACTCTTTACATCCATTTGGTAAATTTTAATCTTCCTAAAACAAGCAATGGAGATAAAAAGTCTGATTGATTCAAGACGAGCTACAGGGGCAAATGTTTCATTATAGTCAATACCTTCAATTTGTGTATACCCCTGTACAACTAGTCTTGCTTTATTTCGAATAATATTTCCAAGTTCATCAGATTTGTTTTTGAAAATCCATTTTGTTCCAATAATATGTTTATCTTTAGGTCTAGGAACAAGTTACCAGACATCATTTTTGACAAACTGATTAAGTTCTTCTTGCATCGCAAGAATCCAGTTTTCATCCGAAAGTGCTTCTTTTACGTTAACCGGTTCAATCTGGGAAGTAAAGCATACGTAGTTACATATGTCCTCTAATTGTCTACGAGTGCGCACACCAGTGAGAGGGTTTCCAAGTATTTGAGAAGTTGGATGATCTTTAACAGTCCTTAATTCAGAATTAGTTTCACTTGATGAAGTTTCTTGTTTTTCAAGTATAAGAACTTCATCATTATCTGAACTAGGGACAGGTGTATTCAAAAGATCATCAATCACAACATTTATTGATTCTTGAATCACACCGGTCCTGTTGTTCAGAACACGATATGCACGACTGTTTAAAGAATATCCTAAAAAGATCCCTTCATCACTTTTAGTGTCAAACTTTCCTAAATTTTCACGGTCACGCAAAATATAGCACTTGCTGCCAAAAACTCGAAAGTATTTGACAGAAGGCTTTTTCTCAAACCACATTTCATAAGCCGTTTTATTATTAGATTTACAAATATAAACACGGTTAATAATGTAGCAGGCTGTATTTACTGCTTCAGCCCAGAGATTCCTAGGGAGCTTCATGCTATTTAACATAACATTTCCCATTTCTTGAAGCACTCTATTCTTCCTCTCGACAATTCCATTTTGTTGAGGAGTTTTAGGTGCAGAGAATTCATGCGATATTCCATGATCGCTACAGAATTTCTCAAAACCGCTATTTTCGAATTCGGATCCATGATCACTACGGATCTTGTTGACTTGAGAACATTTTTCAGTTTGAATCCGTTTTATAATCTTTTTCACTACATCAAGGGTTTCTGATTTGTCTCTCAAGAATGAAACCCAAGTGTATCTTGTATAATCATCTACAATAACTAAGATGTACTTTTTGCCACCTCGACTTTCCTTTCTTGTTGGTCCTATAAGATCCATGTGGAGAAGCTCGAGTGGTCTTGTGGTGGTATTGGAGTTCACCTTTTTGTGAGAGCTCCTAGTTTGTTTACCATACTGGCATTCACCACAAATCTTGTCTACTTTTTGCATCTTAGGTAGACCTCTAATTAGTTCACTTTTGCTCAATCTGTATAAATTTCGGTAGTGTACATGTCCAAGGCGTTTATGCCATAATTCTGTCTCATCGGTATGGACCATGTAGCACGTTTGTTTAGATGAGCTACCATTGCTTACTATATAGCAGTTTTCAGAAGTTCTGCGACCAGTTAATATTACAGAACCCTTTTCGTTTATAATTTCACAACCTTGATTAGAAAATTTAACATTATGGTTGTTATCGCATATTTGAGATATGCTCAACAGGTTGTGTTTTAAACCCTCAACATATAAAACATTTTTAAATAAGGGAAGGTTATAGAGTTGGACCGTACCTTTGCCAATTATCTTGCAGTTGCTACCATCACCAAATGTGACTGACCCATCAGTCATATCTTTAAGATCGGTGAATAGTGCTTTGTCGCCTGTCATATGTCTGGAGCATCTACTATCTAGGTACCATTTCAAATGGCTTGTAGCTTTGAAAGCAGTGTGAGCAACCAAACAGGCAACCTTAGGAACCCATTTTAGAATTGTTTTGGGTTTAGGAGAATAGTTGGTCTTCTTTTGTTTATAGTTGTAAGAGTGACCTACTGAGTTAGATTTTAATAGCTCCTTATGTAAATCAACAATTTTTTCAGCTAGTGGGTTTCGAATCTAATTTTGAAATTTATATAGCTGCTTTTGGGTTTTTGAAAAGTTTTTGTATTTTTAGAAAAAACTTGACTAGTACCTTTTCCTTTTGAGTTAGAAGTCTCTCCTTTCACAAAATTGGAACGAGTATTCTTCTGTTTAGGAGATGTGTTTTTATCATAGCCCAACCCGGATCGATCGCCACATTTTCTTGATCCGGATAATAATTTTTCTAATTTTGGATCACCTTGGGCATATCTCCATGTGTCCTTCAAACTCAGAAGAGAAGATACTTCATTTTTAAGTTTCTCATTTTCAGATTTCAAATTTTCAATTAGGGAGGTTTTGAATTCTAGATCACACTTTGATTTTTCAAAACAATCTGAAATTTGAGATTTTTCTAAAACAAGGGTTTCAAAACATTCTTTAAGTTTAAAAAACTTTTCTTTTTGAAGTTTAAGTTTGACAACAATTTTACAACTTTCCTTATATAAGGCATTGTAAGCATCTTGAAGATCTTCATCATTTTCATGATCACTATCCAAATTTTCTTCACTTGTTGAATCATTGTGATCTGAAAAAGTAAACTTGGCTAGAGTCATAAGGGCCTTAAGTTCACTGCCCGACTCGGTTTCTGAATTTTCTGATTCAGAAGAGGCTTCAGAATCAGATGATTCATCCCAAGTAGCCAACATACCCTTCCTTTTGGATCTGTCCTTTTTAGGACATTTGTTTGCTAAATGCCCATATTCTTGACAGTTGTAACATTGACTATCTTTCAATGACTTCCAAGTTTTAGACTTAGGTTTAGACGTTTCTTTTCATTTGCCTTTTGAAAGTCGACTCTTTTCTTACTTTTGAAAATCTTATAAAACTTTTTCGCCAAAAGGGCCATATCATCTTCAGACTTTTCTGAATCTGAATTTTCTTGTGTAATACTTTTAGATGACTTCAAAGCAATAGATTTACCTTTAGGAGCTTTAAAACTTAATTCATAGGTTTGTAAAGAACCAACTAATTCTTCTACCCTCATATTATCCGTATCACGAAGTTCCTGGATTGCGGTTACCTTAGAATTGAACCGTTCAGGAAGAGAGCGTAGTATTTTTGCACACACTTTACTTTCTGGAATCTTATCGCCAAGACCCCACATTGAGTTTACAATGTCATTCAATCTAGTGTAAAAGTCCATAAACATTTCATTTTCCTCCATATGAATTTCTTCAAATTTAGTTGTGAGAGTTGGACTTTAGATTTCTTGACAATTGATGTACCTTCGTGTGTCATTTCTAAAATATCCCAGGCTTGCTTTGCAGTATCACAGGATATGATTCTTTTGAACTCATCTGGTGATAGTGCGCAAGTGATTGCATTTAGTGCTTTAGCATTAGCACTACTCTCATTTTTCTGAAGTGTGGTCCATTGGAAATACGGTGTAATTTTCATAGATTTTGAACCATCAACTCCAGTTACTTCCATGATAGGAGGATTCCATTCAGTCACTGTGGCTTGCCACATACTTTCATCCATTGATTTGAGGAAGATCCTCATTCTGGCTTTCCAATAGGCATAGTTGGAGCCATCAAAGGGTGGAGGCCTAGTAACTGAAAGGCTATCAAAATTTGACATCTTTTTAAATAGCTTAGATCATTAGCTCAGGAAATAAATCCAAATAAAAAGCAACAAAAATGAGCTATTAGGCTCTGATACCACTTGAAAAGGCCAAGCTATATGTCCTAGAGGGGGGGGGGGGGGTGAATAGGACAATGCCAAATTTAAAATAAAATCAGCGGAAATAGAGTAAACCAATATCCTTACAATTATGAATCAATTCGCAATGCTAAATTTAAATCGCCTTGATAAATAAGTATTGAGAGATTGATACAAATTCAGTTCTAAGGACAACCTTACACCATAATAAACAAGGGCTTATGGTAGGACAACCTTATTTCTAGAACATCTTTTGGATCAAGGACTCAATTTTAATAGAAGTAAATAAAATAGCAAGGAATTGAAATTAAATGCAGAAGTATAGATCTAAATTACTACAACAATCCCCACACTTGCTTGAAATGTAAATAGTTACAACATTCACATCCACTTGTACATTCCACACAATCGAATGATAAAAGACATGAAAATTAAGCAAGCATTCAATCCACAAGACAAAGAGTTATAGTGGTTCGCCTGTGTGTACACCAACTGTCTTTCAACAGCCACACATAAAGCTACTCCACTCCTAATATCCTCACACAGGGGATATTAGCGTTCACTATCAAATAGGTTTTCACAGGTTCACCAAAAACCTTTACAATTGTGTCTTTTTCACTTGGGCTTACACAATTCAAAAACCCCTCTTTTCTGAGTTTTCTGGTTCTCCTCAGATAACCAATACAATGAGATTTTTTCTGGTTCAACCTCAAACAAAACCAATACAATGAGATTTTTCTGGCTTAACCTCAAACAAAACTAAAAGTAAATAAATTTTACAGAATTGTAAAATACCTGGATTTCTCCTTTTCGTAGCAGCCCGGTAGAACCAATCGGAGTAGACGATTGAATGTCAAAGTTCAATTTCCAATACTCACATTCATAAGGTTCTAAATTCTAATAGATTTTAGATTTAACTTGTTGGGCGTAGCTATATTTGATTTTGATTCCAAGATGAAGGAATAAGATAATTCCTCTTTTCAAATAAGATTGGAATATAGAAACAAAATCAAATTAAATAAGCTAGCAAAAAGGAATATTAAATAAGCACAATGTAGCTTAAAATAAACACAGACTTATCTTAGAGTGATCACTTGAAAATTCTTAAATTGAATAGAGTTGAAGTGTAAAAACTGTGAATTTCGTGTTCAATTTATAGAAGTAAAAATCGTTCCTACGACTGGTCTTAGAAACCTTCGACTGACCGTAGCTCTAACAGATTTTTGAAAAATTGAGCGCGATCTTTGAAAGTCATTCCACAACTGGTCGTGAGTAGCCTACGACTGGTCGTGGGTCACCTACGACTGGTCGTAGGACCATAGATTACGTTGCTGGACTTTGAGTCGTAGCTCTACGACTGGTCGTGGACGAGTCGAAGCCACACCTACGACCGGTCGAAGGACCTCCAGGACTGGTCGTGGGCGTACCACAAATTTTGAAAAATCTTCAACTACTTAGGACTGGTCGTGGAATTTCTTGGACTAGTCGAACCAATGCTAGGATTGGTCGAACAAGAGCTAGGACTGGTCGTGGAATAGACCAAACTTATGTAAAATAAATATTTGATTTATGTATCCAAAGTGACCTACTTAAAGGGTCAACCTAAGGTCATTCAAACTTGAACCATGTCGTATGGACATTGAACTTCAACCATTCAACGAATGTAGATTTATTTGAACCATATCAGGCTTGAGATCTTGAACTTGTTGTAGCTTTAAACTTGAGATCTTCATCAGCATAAAAACTACTTCATGCGTTGTTTGTTTTGAAGTCATTTCTTGAGTTGTTTCTTAAGACTTGAACTTCAACATAGTAGCTTCTTGAACTTCAATAATGTAGCTTCTTGAGACTTCAACATTGTAACTTCTTGAACTTCAATAATGTAGCTTTCCGAGACTTCAACATTGTAGTGTTTATGCAGTGTCTTGAATACATATAAATCACCATACAAGCACAAGACACAGATAGATGTTTTGACACATCAAAATTTGACAACCAAAGGAGCATGAGACCATAACACTTACAAAAGGTCAATAGTGGTCACCCGCATGACAGGGTGCAAGTTCGACCCAAAATGGGATGAGTCATACGTCATAACAGAAGTATATTCTAATGGGGCATACAGAGTTACAGATCAAGATGGATGAGGTATCAGTATACCAGTCAATGCTCGCTTCCTCAAGAAGTATCGTCATCCTTGACAGTAAAGACGATTTTAATCCAGAAGATTATCAGAATAATGCTTCTATATCAAAAGAGGGTAATCATGAAGTGAAATGATGAAACAGCCTCAAAAGGCAAAACCCTATTTTCTTTCGTTCGTATATGAATAAAGGGCGAACTCTTAAGCATATCAAGCATATAATTATCATCAAATGATATTATCGTCAACCATCACCAAGTGCCGATGATTGTCGCCAATTACCAACTATTGTTGTCACTGTCAAACAAGTCTTATCGGAATTGCTACCATTGCCAAACTGATACGCTATTTTTATACAACATGGACATCGTCAAAACTCCATCATCAGTGGTGATATATCAATTATTGGTTCATTATTCATGACAGTGGAATAAACCTATATGGTCAACCACATATAAAATTCATGACAACGATGGCGGTTTATTATATAAGGCAGCCTAGCCAAGTCTATACGACCAACTACGTAACTACACATAAGACCTACCATTATTGGCAATATACATATATTATTCGGGAAGCGGTGAGAAGCTAGTGGCCCTAAAAAGCCCATATAGTCCATCACATGCATACCTATGCGGGCAGTGGACGAAGCCTGCGACTAAAAGTCCTAAGCGGCCAAAAAGTCCACAATGGCCAGTCACGCATGAGACCAATGTCGTTTGTATAGCTTTCGATAGCATCACGGGGAAAGGAAGAAAGTTGCCTCCCGTGAATGGGTCCGACCTTGCAGACGAATAAAAAGCGGGCTGCAGTGTGCGCTTTTTGGCCATTGTCCATAGATAAGCCAACCATGCACGAGACCGCCCGATTCCTGGCTTGATTTCTGTAGTAACTCATGAGGACAGGGTTACTATAAAATACCCACTCATTAATGGACTGGCGCCCTTGGATTTGGCACCCTAAGGTAGCCTTGTGTGCCCCGTGAACTCTAGAGAGTTACTGCGGCCAACCCTGTGCGTAAATCCCACCGAGTTACGGCCTCGGTAGCTTCACTGGGCCCCTCTGATGGATCGCGGTTTGTGAACTTCCCGATAATGATAAGTTCAGTGAACTCATGAGAGTTACAGAAACAATTCACGTGAGACCCGACTCCAACTACTTATGAGTCTAAAAAACTACGTTGATCCACTACTCGAGAACTTAAACTGCGCGGCTATCTAACTAAACTAAGATTTAGTTCCGCCTATTAAAAAGCAAAATCATATAGGAAATCCCATACTAACAATCATAGTATATTGTTATTTTTATCTTAAGCCTTCATTAAATATCATGTTAGATAATTGTATAAATAAACATACTTGAAATAAATTATGATTCAGAAATTTATGAGGAGACAGATTATTTCAAAATATCATGATGCCTTCATTGATATATGTTGAAAATCAAAAGAAGCTACATGTGATTAAAAAAAAACAACACAAACAAAATAAATTCTTCACAATTCATCTGTAATACCCAATACTCCTAAATATTTCTACAAATTTTCCTTCAACTGAACTTGAGATGCTATGTGTTTTGATCTTGCTTCGAGAATGATCTTTGTCTAATCTGGAATGCCAGCTAACTTGCTCTCCAAAGATGCAACAATCTCTTCATTCTTGATTAATTCAAATTTCTCAGCATTGGTAGATTGAATACTGATTTGCAACTTCTCCTGGGTCTCCTTCATAGTCGATTCTTCTATATGATCTTTCAACTGCAGTTGTAAGATTTCCTCCTTCAGGACAACAATGCGATTTTGAATGATCATTCCGCTGTCAACACAAACCTTCAACTTTTCCTGAAGAGTTAATTGCTCTTGGTTGAATTCAGAAATGGCAGAAGAAATAAGGGAAACCTTCTCTTTAGAAGAAGCTAGCTGTTTTCCATATTCTAATATCTCTGGAGCGATAGTGACATTTTATGTTGATTCCAAAGAGATTATTAAATCACAAAATTTGAGAAGAGAATTGCGTAGGACAGAAATATTAATCTTCGCCATTCTTGAAGTACTGTCCAAGATTTCAATAGCAACATCCAGATCCGACCACTGATTGGGATCTTTAGAACTATGAACTATTGCTGATACAGAATTTCTCATCAAAATCAATTTATGTGCAGGAACCTTTTCAAAAGATAATAGATAAGACACAGTGGCTACAGAATCAGAACTTGTTATACCACAGCGGGGAGGAGTTCCAGTAAGAGAAAAAGGAAAGGAAATTAGAATAAGGCTAAGGGATATAGAAATACTGATAAAGAAAATGATAGATACACCTGTTGCAGAAATATGGACAGCAGGGGGTCGAATTTCCTTGACAGAAGAAGGGGCGGCTCCTAACAAATCAGGAAAGGAAGGCGCTCTGGCCTCGGTGGTCGAATCCCTAGTAGTTGGAGTTGAAAGATCAGTGGTCTCTACTGGGAAGATAATCCCGCAAGCCACCACCTTTGGTGCAACTAAGGGAGTTAGAGAGATTCTTGTTGGGGGTGATGGTGAAATGGGAGGAAGATCTCTAGCAGGAGTATCACCAGTTCTAGTGTCAACAGCATGGGTACCTAGAATAAAATAACAGTAATAAGAAAATAATTATAATGACCATTGTAAATTAAAAAAATTTTAAAGATATGATCACAAGGAATTTCTTACTCTGTGAATATCCATATTCCCCATAATCTAATGGTTCATCATCTTCCTCTTCTATTGTTGTTGGGATCTTTGCAGGAATACTAGTGTCGGGAAGAACTTCAGCAGGGGATGGAGGATGTTCTTCTCCAGTAAAAGTGCCTTCAACATCAGCATCATTCTCATCATTGATACTAACTTCTCCTTCTTCAAAATCATCATCATCAACTTCTTCGTCATCTTCCTCAGTGTCATATTCAACAGAAGGAGTATTTTTAGGTGACGAGGCTGAGTTTTCCTCCTCTAGTTCTACTTCCTCTATTTCCTCAATTACGATCTGTTTTCCCTTTAGAAGGGGAAATCTTACTGCTTCCTGGTTAAGGGTCTTTATCGATTGGGATTGGAGAGGTAGAGACAACATCTCCTTCTTGAGGAGAAGGATGAGAAGCCTGAGAATGCATTTGAGACCTCGTCATCGGAGAAGATGAACTAAGGTGGACGGGTCGAGGAGGAGCAAGAATAGGATTATCTTAGGATGCAGCAACATTCTCTTGAGTAGGAGAAGGAATTTCTGCCACTTCTTCAACTACTATCTTAGAACAATCCCGTGGGACTTTTTCAAAGTCCATAACAACCCCATGAGCTATCCATCCTTCTAGGGTGTTATCGGGTTTTCGCTCATGAATTGGATCATCTACAGATATCTTTTTACAGAGGTGACCGGGAAAGGGGGCATGGCTCGCTCTGACACAAAGCCTATTCCTTCTTCAAATTTATGGCCTTTAAGCTTCGGCGGTGAAATCCATATTGGCTGAGTCACAGGTAAGCGTTTATTAGTAAGATATGATTGATGCACCCACCACTTCATGTGACCATACGAAGTGCGAGTGATGCGATTACTACCCAGAATTATGAAAGTAGATCTGACTCGACCACCCAGTAGCTGCTTCCATATCATCGCCCAGTTATATGGGCCAGTGCCGTAGCTGCGCATTCTCCTTGTTACTAATCCGTAGTCCTCTGGAATGGTTTGGTCGAAACCAAACTGGCGAGCAAACTAGCTTGGATAGTAAGGCTCCCTCTAAAACTCTACTCCCTCCCTTAATGGACGGCTGTAGGATCTAATCGAAAGGAAAAATGCTCTCTCTCCTGAAGTAAGTGATCCAGTGTCTACCTTATTTGTATTCTCTGTGTAGCGATACAGGCAAAACCAGAAGAAATCAATTTTATCAGAATCCAAGATGGTGTTGACGACCTAATCATATGATCATCTAGCCATAGTCCTTTTTTGAAAGAACCATAGTGGGAGATGTGAAGGGTGAACATATGCCTTCTCCGAAGCATCAAAAGTCTACGGAAAGTAGACACCTACCCAGCCCGTGATATGGTGCCAGGGAGTATAGATAGAAGAAGTGCCGACGGCAGGATTCTTTATATGAGACACTATCTCTCCGAGAGCCCTATAAATCGAGCACAGAACCGGGGAGTAAGAGAATGTTTATAGCCTTCCGCCATAGCACCAGCTGCGACAAATACTGTAGGGCGAATAGCATCTGCCATTTTAAACTTGGAAGAACCACCACGCTCAGCCAATAAGCGAGAAAATCTTCAAGCTCTCTATAGAGGCTATATTCTGGACGCTCTGTTATCTTCTCGCGGAGATTTATCAGCTCTTGTGAATGGCAACCATTGAATCTAGGAAAAGGAAAAGAGAGAACATATAGTGAGAAGTATGAAAAATAAAGATGTAATGGAAATGATTGGTTTACGAAGAAGAAGATTACCAAAGGGCCCTAGTGAAATCGGCAAGCCATTGCAGTGGCTAGATCTTGTGAATGTTGGGAAACTTAGACATCTCCTTAAAGAGTTCTATAGTTGTTTCTGAAATTGAGGGCACTCAGCAAGGTGAAGAAATGAACGCCAATTCTTCATTCGTTGGTACGAATTTATCATAGAATTTTTCGGTTAAGGGAAGACTAGCAATTCGATGAAGATCCCAGAGGCTAATGCTCATCTCGCCTACTAGAAGATGGAAGGAGTTGGTTGTGGGACACCAATAATTAAGGAAGCCTTTCAAGACAGAAGTCTCCCTGTAGAAATGCTGAGAAGTGACCTCTATTGCATTATATAGATCAATCTTGATCAACGTTTTGGAATGCTTGGCCAAAATTGTTGTTGCCCAGTCAGAGTAGTAGTCACGAGATGTTAAGAGGCCTCTGGTTCTGAACTCTTCGCTGCCCCAAAGTGATTCATGATCCCTGAAACGCTGTTGGAGTGTTTCGTAGAAATGGGTTGGAAATAGGGCATGTGGATTATGAGAGGGAGTAAGGAAGATCATCGGATGGACGTCACCGATTTGCTGTATTGGCTTCTTTGCTAGAAGACCCCTTCCAAGATTCTCGGTTCCCTTGATGACCAGGATTCCATATAGGCCAATTTTTTCCCGTCCATTTGGTCTGAAGGCTCACAATTCAGAATGGACTGGTGGCGGTGAAGGCTTAGAGGGATTATCATCATACCCTATCTATGAGGGTTATCAAATTTCATAATACCCTCAATGACTCAGATTCCTTACCAGGAGTTCTGGAGTTTCTTCTTGTTGTGCTCTCTAATTTTCTCCTGAAACTCCTCGCCTTGTTGCGACGACGCTTCTTTGATTTAGAAGGAGGGGGAGTGTTGTAAGACCCGATACCCCAGAAATCTGGTTTGTAAACTGGATAGCCGTTGGTTGTAGGTCCATTGGCCCCGAGAATATTTTGACTTGATCATAATATTGTTCTATTATCGAGCCGCAAACCGTATTTCAACCCGATGTCTGAATGGTAAGATACGGACTTAAAATTAAACAATCTGAGAAATGACCATTATGTCTTTATTTTAGGTATTGCTGAAATTAGGGATTGTATTGCTGGAAGTAGGTATTGCTGTATTAGGGTTAGGTATTGCTGGAATTACTGTATTAGTGTTAGGTATGGCTGGAATTGCTGTATTAGGGTTAGGTTATAGCTGAATTTCATTTAGGGTCAAATTCTTACTGGATTGATTCCTGGAATTGCTGAATTTAGGTTCGAATATTGCTGGATTTTCGTTTGGGTTATGTTCTCATTAGATTTAGGTTCACATATTGCTGAATGTTCGTTTGGGTTATGTTCTCGTTGGATTTTTCTGAAGGTTATTGCTGGATTTTCCTGATTTAATTAGTGAGATTATTAATGGAAGGTTGGATGATAGAGATGAGTTAGTTTTGTTTAGTTGTCCTTTATAAAGTCCTACAAAGTCCGCCCACTACCTGTTTGACAAAATATTTTAAAGAAAGATCCTTCATCCTTGTAATGTAGTTACTTCCTGCGAAAAAGCATGCTTGTGGCATGACGTCTTGTAGCAGAATGAATTTTTAGATTGGAGTTAGATTGGCTAAGTTATGTGCATATCAAAATGCATGGTTCATAGTTGATGTATCATTGTATGATTGAGCATGAATGATTCATACCATAGTATGGTGATCTTAGTAGGTTGTGTTGCGACAAACGATGTGTAATCTATAAACTGTCTGTGAACCGTCTAGATACAGAATGCATTACAGAAGACCCCTATGGGGAACTTAAAGATATGAGGGGACCTCATGAGGAAGGTCGTCCTCTGTTTGCCTTTAAAACAAAAATGAAATGATTTGTTATGCTTGTGTGTGGGCTCATGCATACATACATACGATGATTGTAAATGCAATGAAACTTATTTTGTTACAACTCGAGTTGGACACCACACCAGAATGTGTAATTTAACAGGACATGATTAGAGGGTCCGTGGGTGAAAGTCCCTAAACCCCGATTGGTACCATTGGGAGCGACCAATGCTTAGACCGGGTGGAAGAACAGAGCGCTGAAATGCCGAAATACCCAAGTAGGCAGCAACTCCCACCGACGTGTGTCGATTGGTTGAGAGGTTTGACTTGACCTGCTTATGGGCAAGCAAAGATAGGTTGTGTGTGACGAGCTCATAAATTGTCCGCTATTGTTTTGCCAGGCGACTTATGACTTCTCGCTGTTATGCAGATAGTGAGGTTCAACACAAGTGGGTTAGACTAGTTGGCCCGTGAACTATGTAGTCCCACCTCTGTAGTTGACCACAGTGGAAAAGTCTATACAAGTGGGTAGAAGTCCCACCTCTGTTTTAGACTTAGGTGATCCAATTGGGAAATATGGAAAGTTGTGGAAATGTTGAAAGCCTGTGTATGTTACAAGTGGGTAGAAGTCCCACCTCTATATATAAAAATGATTTGGAAGCCTGTGCATTCGTGTGCATTAAATGAGCATGACATGAAACATGCATTTTCACCGCACACACACACTCACTGGGCTTAGTAGCTCAAGCTTTCCTTTCTATTTTTTTTAGGTGAGAGTAGAGAGCTGCAGGAGTAGAGGCTACAGACTCCAGTTGTCCTTTTTACTTTGTACATATCAGTGTGTATATTTTTTTTGTAATGCCCTGCATATGTACATCAGGTATAGTAAATATGACGTGGTTTATGTTTTGGTTTTGCCCTGATGTGCTCAGTTGTACACAGTAAGATATGTTGAATATGATGAACTTTTGGGAAATGCAACATGTTTGTTGGTTTTACTTTCCGAAATCCTCCTTGTGGAGCCCCACTTATGGGACTTAGTATGTGCTACATGAAAGTCCCAAAATGCGGAGTTCTACGGAGTCAACCAAAAATGTGGTGTTTAGTAATCATGGATTACCAACACTAGATTTAGGGTCGTGACAGAAAATGGTATCAGAGCATGATCTAGGAAATCTCTGCATAAATCATATAATGTATTTACTATATATTGTTGTGTTAGAGTTGTTAGGTAGAGTTGTTAGGTTTATGCTTTGCAAAGTAGAGGGGTTGTATGGTTATTTATGATGGTGTATATTGTATAGGTTTACTTGTTCTTTTTAGGCTAATTCAGTGTTTTAGGATGCCACCTAGAAAGAAACCTGTTCAGACTCCTCCAGTGCAATCCAAGTCTAAGTCAAAATCTACGTCAAAATCTGTTCCAGATCCAGCCATACCTATTACTGCAACACAACTTCAACAACTGTTGCAGACTATGTCAACTATCACAGCTAATCAAAAGCAGCGATCTAGTTCTACTCCTGAGACATCAGCGCAGGAGCGGGCCAGTGCTCTTTTTATGGAGTTTAGACGTCTAGATCCACCTTGTTTTTCTGGCAAGCCAGATCCTAGGCAGCCGAGTTATGGAAGTTAGAAATAGAGAAACTTTTTCAAGTTATGGGTTGTACTTCCAAGCAATGTGTTACCTTAGCGACTTATTAATTGCAAGGAGAGGCAGAACAATGGTGGAAGTCAGTTGTACGTTCAGATCCAAAAGTTGTGTGGACATGGGAAGCGTTTAAAGACCAGTTCGATCGTAAGTTTTTCCCTGTAACTGTTCATCGTCAGAAAGCACATGAATTTGAGTCGTTGGTTCAGGGTGAGGCTCGTTTTATAGAATTATCTCGTTTTGCTCCGCATTTAGTAGCCGATATTGATTTGAAGGCGAGGAAATTTGAGGATGGTTTACGTCCAAGTTTGCGATCTCGAGTGAGAGGGTTTGAGTTGTCAACTCTTGAGGGAGTAGTAGCGAAGGCACAGATTTTTGAATTTGATTGGAACCAACAACAAAGTATACATCCATCTACTTCTAATCAGCAAAGGAAGAGGAGATTTATGTTAGAGAGTGGTAGTTTTTAGCCATTTTTATCCCCAAAGAGGCCTACAGTGAGATATGATAATGCAGCCAGACCTAATGTAAGACCCCTAGTATCATCATCTGCTCCTCCACGACAGGTTTTAGCCAGACCTGATGTCAGATCCCCAGTATTACCGTTTGTTCCTCAGCGACAGTTTTTTGGAGCCTGTTATAATTGTGGTGGTATAGGGCACCGTAAAAAGGATTGTCCCAATTCCCAGAAACAGCAGCCAGGTCCACCACTTAGACATCAGCAGCCCCAGCAGCAAAGGCCACTATATAGGACACAGTATAGGCCTCAACAACAACAGTCTCAACAGCAGTCACAACGGCAGCAAGGTAAACAATCCTTACCCCTTCAGACGCAGCCTCATGTTTATGCAATCCAGAAGAGAGATTCTCAGACTAAGGGAGGAGTCATAGAAGGTATTCTTGTAATATCATCCCTTTTTGCACGTGTCATTTTTTATTCTGGCGCATCACATTCATTTATAGCAGATAGTTTTTGTCAGTCGTTGGAATTTTTGAGAACATCGATGACCAAGGGATTAGAGCTCTTGACTCCTTTAAGGAAACGAACGGTGTTGAGTTCTATATGTCAGGACTGTTATGTTTACATAACAGAGTATGCCCTTCCAATCAATTGTTATATTTTGGAGTTGTTAGAATATGATGTGATTTTGGGAATGGATTGGTTATCCAAGTATCATGCAGTGTTGGACTGCACCACTAAGACAGTCACCTTTTCTATATCTGACCATCCTCGATTTCAGTTTGTGGTTGATCCTAAAGATAAGTTTATAGAGACTTTGATGTCCTGTGTTCATAACGAGTCCAAAGATGTATGTATTGAACAGTTACTGGTAGTACGTGATTTTCCAGATATTTTTCAAGAAATTCCAGGTTTGCCACCCGTTAGGCGTACAGAATTTTGAATAGATCTTATCCTTGGCACTGCCCCTATAGCCAGAGCCCCTTATCGTATGACACCATTAGAGTTACGTGAGTTGCAAAGACAGATAGATGAATTACGTCATTTGGAGTTTATTCGCCTAAGTACTTCACCTTGGGGAGTGCCTGTGCTTTTTGTAAAGAAGAAGGATGGTTCTTTACGGTTGTGTGTCGATTATCGCGGACTTAATAAGGTTACGATTAGAAATAAGTATCCGCTCCCAAGAATAGATGATTTATTCGATCAGTTGAGTGGTACACAGTATTTCTCGAAGATAGATTTACGGTCTGGGTATCATCAGATTCAGGTTCGAGAGGAGGATATCCCGAAGACAGCTTTTGTGACTCGTTATGGACAATTTGAATTTTAGGTCATGTCGTTTGGTCTGACTAATGCACCGGCAGTCTTTATGTAGTTGATGAATATGGTCTTCCATCCTTATTTGGACCAGTTTATTGTTGTTTTTGTTGATGATATTTTAATATATTCAAAGACAAGGGAAGATCATGAGTGTCACTTAGAGATAACATTGCAAACCCTTCGTGCTCACCGGCTATATGCTAAACTGGAAAAATGTGAGTTTTGGCAGGAAGAGGTAAAATTTTTGGGGTACACAGTGTCGAAGAATGGAGTTTTAGTTGATAGGTTGAAGCAGTTTTGCAATGGAAACAGCCAAAGAATGCATATGAGATTTGGAGTTTCTTAGGGCTAGCAGGGTATTACAGACGTTTTGTTAAAGGATTCTCTCGTAAAGCTGCCCCACTGACTCGATTGACTTGAAAGGATGTAATATTTATTTGGAGTGGAGCCTGTGAGTGGGCATTCGCGGAACTAAAAACTCGTCTTACGATGGCACCGGTTCTCACTCTTCCATCTGGGAGTGAGGGATTCGTTGTTTATACAGATGCCTCGCTTATAGGTTTGGGGTGTGTCCTAATGCAACAGAGCAAGGTAGTAGCATATGCATCTCGCAGCTTAGGCCTCATGAGTAGAATTATCCCACACATGACCTAGAGTTAGCAGCGGTAGTTTTTGCCCTCAAAGTATGGAGGCATTACTTGTATGGGGTTTGATTTGAACTTTTTTCGGATCATAAGAGCTTGAAATACCTCTTTTCCCAAGCCGAATTGAATATGAGGCAGAGACGTTGGATGGAATTGATGAAAGACTATGATTTTGATCTTCAGTACCGCCCAGGAAAAGCTAATGTGGTGGCGGATGCGTTAAGTCGTCAGCCACAGGCCAAAGTGGTACAATTGATGATGCGAGAGTGGAAAATGGTAGAAGATATAGCTGAATTCAATTTTGAGATGACTCTATAGTCCTCAGTTGTACAATTAGCAAACTTGACTGTTCAGCCCTCTTTGATATCCCAAGTAATAGAAGCCCAACAGTTTGATCAATGGGCGTTGTTTTGTAAAGATGTGATAATAGGGAAAAGTCAACCGGAGTGGCAGATAGGTTTGGATGGTGGACTTCGGTTTCAGGGCAAATTATATGTTCCAGATATCTCAGAATTGAAGAAGACCCTTATGAATGAGGCACATCGCACTCAGTTTACTATCCACCCAGGATCTAGAAGATGTATAAGGACATGAAAATGCAATTTTGGTGGACTAGAATGAAACGTGAAGTTGCATGTGTCAGAGTGTGATGTATGCAAACGAGTAAAGGCAGAGCATCAAAAGCTGGTAGGGGAATTGCAACCTTTGGAGATACCAGTATGGAAGTGGAAACATGTAACTATGGATTTCATTGTGGGTTTACCAAAAACCTTACGTCGACATGATGCTATATGGGTTATTATAGACCGTTTGACAAAGACAGCCCACTTTCTTCCTATTTGTATTTCTTAGTCTACAGATCGACTCGCAACTTTATTTATAAATGAAATTGTTAGATTACATGGTGTACCTGTGTCGATTATATCTAACCGAGATCCGAGGTTTACATCAAAGTTTTGGAAGAGTTTTCAAAAAGCAATGGGGACGACTTTAAAATTTAGCACAGCATATCATCCACAAACAGATGGGCAATCTGAAAGAGTTAACCAGATTCTCGAGGACATGCTTAGATCATGTGCCTTAGATTTCTCTGGTAGTTGGGACGACCACTTGTCGTTAGTAGAATTTGATATAATAATAGTTTTCAGGCTACTATTGGCATGACACCCTATAAAGCGTTATATGGTAGACCTTGCAGGTCCCCAAGTTGTTAGACTGAGATTGGTGAACGATGTCTTTTAGGTCCTGATATTGTCCGGCAAACGTCTAAAAGATTGATCTTATTCGACAACGTATGCTTACAGCTCAAAACCAACAGAAGAGTTTTGCAGATCGCTGGCGTAGACCCTTAGAGTTTATCGAAGGAGAGCGAGTATATCTCCGAGTTTACCAATAAAAGGTGTAGTACGATTTGGTGTTAAGGGAAAGTTAGCCCCGAGGTTTATAGGGCCCTTTGATATTATTAAACGAGTTAGCACTGTAGCTTATCGTCTTGTTTTTCCACCCCAATTATCTGGAGTTCATAATGTTTTTCACATTTTGATGCTCCGTAAATGTGATCCGAAGATAATAGTACCTATTATTGACTAGCAATCCTTAGCAGTTCGAGGAGATGCATCCTATATCGAGCAGCCAATTTGTATCATGAATAGAAAAGAACAAGTTATTCGTACTAAAGTCATTCCCTTAGTTAAAGCCCAATGAGGTTATTATTCTGTAGAAGAAGCAACCTGGGAACGGGAAGCAGAGATACGCAGCCGTTACCCTCATTTATTTAATTCCTAGGTACGTATAACTCTAATATGGTTATTGTTATATTGTACTATTATGATATGTTTTGAAATAAATTTCGAGGACGAAATTATTTTAAGGAGGGAAGAGTTGTAAGACCCGATACCCCAGAAATCTGGTTTGTACACTGGATAGCCGTTGGTTGTAGGTCCATTGGCCCCGAGAATATTTTGAATTGATCATAATGTTGTTCTATTATCGAGCCGCAAACCGTATTTCAACCCGATGTCCGAATGGTAAGATACGGACTTAAAATTAAACAATCTGAGAAATGACCATTATGTCCTTATTTTAGGTGGGACTCCGCCAACATCGAGTTTTCAAACCCGTTAGGTTGGAGAGCTTAACTGTTGTGGTTGTAGTCAAGTTACGGAGTTACTGGAGAAAACAGCATGTCAATAGGACACTCGGATTGTAAGTTACGCATCGATATGTACATGTATAGTTTAATAAAATAACTCAAATGGGTTTTTTTAAATCCTTGGAATATTTTTGTCAAATCACTTACTTTGTTTATTGCTACCATATGTTTAAACTTCTCAAAATTTTCCTAAACCATCCCATAAACTTTTTTTAGCTAAAAGCCACTTTAGACCCTTTTTAAGCCCATAAATAGACAAAACCCACTTTCACACATTTCATTTCCAGCACTCTAGCTCTAGTTGGGGAAAACAAGAAGAAGAAGAAGAAGAAGAAGAAGAAGAAAGAGAAGCTGAGGTTGAGAGCTAAACCTCTGATACTTTCAGGTGAGTGCATAGATTAGGAGCACGCATGTGTAGGTTGGGGTTTCCTTCAAAACCCTTTTTGCTGGAGTTTCATGTAGGGTTAGAAACTTGCTGATTTTACTGTGTGAGAATTAGGGATTGTATTGCTGGAAGTAGGTATTGTTGTATTAGGGTTAGGTATTGCTGGAATTGCTGTATGAAGGTTAGAATATTGCTGGAATTAGGGATTGTTGGAATTAGGTATTGCTGAAATTAGGGATTGTATTGTTGGAAGTAGGTATTGCTGGAATTGCTGTATGAAGGTTAGAATATTGCTGGAATTAGGGATTGTTGGAATTAGGTATTGCTGAAATTAGGGATTGTATTGTTGGAAGTAGGTATTGCTGTATTAGGGTTAGGTATTGCTGGAATTGCTGTATTAGTGTTAGGTATGGCTGGAAGTAGGTATTGTTGTATAAGGGTTAGGTATTGCTGGAATTGCTATATGAAGGTTAGAATATTGTTGGAATTAGGGATTGTTGGAATTAGGTATTGCTGAAATTAGGTATTGTATTGTGGAAGTAGGTATTGCTGTATTAGGGTTAGGTATTGCTGGAATTGTTGTATTAATGTTAGGCATGGCTGGAATTGCTGTATTAGGGTTAGGTATTGCTGGAATTGCTATATAAAGGTTAGAATATTGCGGGAATTAGGGATTGTTGGAATTAGGTATTGCTGAAATTAGGGATTGTATTGCTGGAAGTAGGTATTGCTGAAATTGTTGTATTAGTGTTAGGTATGGCTGGAATTGCTGTATTAGGGTTAGGTTATAGCTGAATTTCATTTAGGGTCAGATTCTTACTGGATTGATTGCTGGAATTACTGAATTTAGGTTCAAATATTGCTGGATTTTCGTTTGGGTTATGTTCTCATTGGATTTAGGTTCGCATATAGCTGGATGTTCGTTCGGGTTATGTTCTCGTTGGATTTTTCTGAAGGTTATTGCTGGATTTTCCTGATTTAATTAGTGAGATTATTAATGGAAGGTTGGATGATAGAGATGAGTTAGTTTTGTTTAGCTGTCCCTTACAAAGTCCTATAAAGTCCGCCCACTACCTGTTTGACAAAATATTTCAAAGAAAGATCCTTCATCCTTGTAATGTAGTTACTTCCTGCGAAAAAGCATGCTTGTGGCATGACGTCTTATAGCAGAATGAATTTTTAGATTGGAGTTAGATTGGCTAAGTTATGTGCATATCAAATGCATGGTTCATAGTTGATGTATCATTGTATGATTGAGCATGAATGATTCATACCATGGTATGGTGATCTTAGTGGGTTGTGTTGCGACAAACGATGTGTAGTCTGTAAACCGTCTATGAACCGTCTAGATACAGGATGCATTACAGGAACCCCTATGGGGAACTTAAAGATATGAGGGGACCTCATGAGGAAGGTCGTCCTCTGTTTGCCTTTAAAACAAAAATGAAATGATCGGTTATGCTTGTGTGTGGGCTCATGCATACATACATACAGTGATTGTAAATGTGATAAAACTTACTTTGTTACAACTTGAGTTGGACACCACACCAGAAATGTGTAATTCAACAGGACATGATTTGAGGGTCCGTGGGTGAAAGTCCCTAAACCCCGATTGGTACCATTGGGAGCGACCAATGCTTAGACCGGGTGGAAGAACAGAGCGCTGAAATGCCGAAATACCCAAGTAGGCAGCGACTCCCACCGACGCGTGTCGATTGGTTAAGAGGTTTGACCTGACCTGCTTATGGGCAAGTAAAGATAGGTTGTGTATGACGAGCTCGTAAATTGTCCGCTATCGTTTTGCCAGGCGACTTATGACTTCACGCTGTTAGGCAGATAGTGAGGTTCAACACAAGTGGGTTAGACTAGTTCGGCCCGTGAACTATGTAGTCCCACCTTTGTAGTTGACCACGGTGGAAAAGTCTATACAAGTGGGTAGAAGTCCCACCTCTGTTTTAGACTTAGGTGATCCAATTGAGAAATATGGAAAGTTGTGGAAATGTTGAAAGCGTGTGTATGTTACAAGTGGGTAGAAGTCCCACCTCTGTATATAAAAATGATTTGGAAGCCTGTGCATTCATGTGCATTAAATGAGCATGACATGAAACATGCATTTTCACGGCACATACGCACTCACTGGGCTTAGTAGCTCAAGCTTTCCTTTCTATTTTTTTCAGGGGAGAGTAGGGAGCTGCAGGAGTAGAGGCTACAGACTTCAGTTATCCTTTTTGCTTTGTACATATCCGTGTGTATATTTTTTGTAATACCCTGCATATGTACATCAGGTATAGTAAATATAACGTGGTTTATGTTTTGATTTTGCCCTGATGTGCTCAGTTGTACACAGTAAGATATGTTGAATATGATGAAATTTTGCCCTGATGTGCTCAGTTGTACACAGTAAGATATGTTGAATATGATGAAATTTTGAGAAATCCAACGTGTTTGTTGGTTTTACTTTCCGAAATCCTCCTTGTGGAGCCCTGCTTATGGGACTTAGTATGTGTTACATGAAAGTCCCAAAACGCAGAGTTCTACGGAGGCTGTCAACCAAAAATGTGGTGTTTAGTAATCATGAATTACCAACACTAGATTTAGGGTCGTGACAAGTGTCCTCTCTGATAGGTGGCTTCTGACTCATCGTCGGCAAATGAGTTGTGGTCTTCAGCCACTCTTCCCAGTCGAAGTCACGGCCGTGTTTTGGTGGTCATTCGATCTCACCCAGTGCTATTGGTCAATGGATGGGAGAGGGTAGTGAAGAGATTCGGTCTGAGAAATCGAAGGTGGGGAGTACAAGCTCCTTAATATAGGTAGGACACCTGCTAGTGGTTTTGAAATGCTTATTTGGTGGTTGATTGGGTGAGGGAGATGGTTCAGTAGCATGGGAAGATGAAGGGTTTGGCAAGTCCTGGTGAGAAGGTTGTGCAGTAGGTGGTTCAACGAGGCGGTAAGTCCTCTTGGTGTGGGCCATAATGGAGAGGAGATTGCTATTTCTGGGAGAAAAGGGTCTGAAAAGGTTAAGTCCGGGAAATTCTTGCAAGAGGGTCCTTTGTTTGGGCTCGTGCAAACGGAATTAGTTGCGCGGTGCAGCGCAATGTTGAGAAAACTTGCGCAAACAAAAAAACCTGTTGCGTGGGGTCACACAAATGATATCGATTGTGCAGGGAATTAGCAGAAGGGCAGAGCTTCGCTAGAAGAAAATAGGAAGTGGGAAATGAAGAAGGCCTTCGAGTATTTATAGGGGGTATGGCCCGAGTACAGTACTCGAGTGTCCTTTGCGTGGGTGCCCGCAAACGATTCCAGGAGATGAAAAATAAGTAATTGATCCTGATTCTTTAATTCTGAAGAACAAAGAAAGGATCAAAGGGGCATTTGTTGAGGCATAAAAGAATGAATGAATGAAGATAGAAAATATCAAAAGACTGTAATTAGAAGAAATATGTGAGCAAAAGAAGAAATAAGGCGCAACTTCATGTGGTTGCGCGCGTCCGTGCAAACCATATTAGTTGTGCGGGTCCACGTAAACAATCATATCGGTTGTGCGGGTCCATGTAAACAACCCTATCAGTTGCGCGATCATGCGTTAAAGGGTTGTGTTGATTAATTTGCATGGACGGTTGGATTTGAAGAAGGGTGGGCCCCATGGCAGAGAGATAGAGGGTTCGCACGTGTGGAGGCATATAAATACCCCACTTCCCCTCTCATTTTGGATCATCAAGAATTCCGAGGAAGATCAGAACTCCGAAGAAGAAGAGATTTTGAAGGTATTCAAAGGAAGGCGGAAGTGAAGCCAGTTGCGCCAGTCCCCACAAACCATATTGGTTGCACGGTCCCACGCAAATGACCATATTGGTTGCGCGGTCTCGCGCAAACCATAATGGTTGGTCTCATCAAATGAGCTGAAATGCTGTCAAATTATTTCTTCAGTTCAAGGATCTTCTCCAGAAAAAGGATATAAGATCATTATGTTCCTCTTGATGAGCTGCCTTTTGATGAGATTATCGAATCGCGAGCCGAAATGCTGCTGGATTTGATATCCAGATTCAATATTCTAACTCTTGTAACTTTTGTATTCTAAGTATTCTAACTTAGAATCAAGGGATCAGAGGATGTAAACGAACTTAATAAATCAATAAACAATGATTGTTTCTTCATACTTTCTTATTATTATGATTGAATAAGATAATCTCCTAAATCGAATGCATTTGTTTCTTGTCAAAATAGCTACTCTCGTGCACAATGTAGCTCAGATGAGGCTCCTCTGATGTGGACACCATGAATGGACAAGAATAGCAACCTGAAGGCTTCCAACCACCGAGAGCAGGATCACTTGGGTCTGCTCCTGCAGCAAGGGCAATAACTCAAGAGGAAGTACAACAGGTAGTTGAAGAAGCTGTCAGAACAGAAGGAGAGCATGAGAACACCGGAAGATTCAGATATCGAACATCGTACCCGAGAGAGGTAGAAGATATTCCTTTTCCAGCCAATTTCAAGCATCCTGACTTTCAAAAATTCAACGGAGACAGATCGCCGGAGGAGCATCTCATGCACTTCATCACCAGCATGGGAAATTTCTCTACAGTGCTACAATACTGCCTTCGGTTATTTGGTTCTTCTTTGACAGGTAAGGCATTTCGATGGTACTCCGGTTTAGCACCAGGATCGATGCAGACTTGAGAGCAAATGCAATATGCCTTCATGTCAAACTTCTTTTCATCAGAGCATGATGTCAGCATCACAGAACTGGCCTCAGTATGACAAAGAGAAGGAGAGCCCATAGAGAAATTCATAGACAGGTGAAAAACATTGGGAGCTTCTTGTTGACAGTTGTCGGAGGAGAAAGAGCAGGTGAAAATGTGTTTGAACTCTATGAAGACAGGAATCGCATTTGGTCTCACCAGTGCCAATATCAAAACTTTCCATGATCTAGCTACAAAAGCTCACGCTTTAGAGCTGATGACTAGAAAAATGTTAGCATTTCACTATGAAACAACCAGAAGGGGACCCAATTGGTTGATTACAAATGTGGTTGATCATTAAAAGAAAAATAAAGACACGAGAGAAATAAGAGGAAAGAAAACAGAATGGAAAGAAGAATCGATTCGTCCCAGATGCAGATTCGGTGATAAAAGACCCAGGTCGCTTAATTCTCATGAGGGGTTTGCATTCGAAAAGGAAGACGTAGTCCCTATGATGAATTAATTGCTGAAGGCTGGCACGATAGAACTACCTCCATCCAAACGTCCTGAAGAAGCAGTAAAAACAAGAGCTAGACTTATGTTGCTATCATCGTCTGATAGGACATCCGACACTAAAATGCATAATACAAAGAATGATAAACAGAAGCGAGATAATAATCAGAAAAGAGAAAGAGAGAGATGCAAAAGTAGTTGTGAATGTATTAACTGCTCGAGAAGATACTCATGGAAGAGCAGGGAAAGAGCATCGCAAAATAACGAGCAAAGCCGCAGTGATCACGTTACGATCAAGAAAAAGGGTAACAAGTCCCCCAAAACAGAAAGCTGAAACAGCAAAAGGAGAAGTGACCGAGATTATTGTGACAACGACAGGAAAGAAGAAAAGAAAAAAACGGAGAAAGTAACTTATGATGTGATAAGTCACCTGAAAGGTATACCGGCTCAACTGAGCATTTACGATGCATTAAGGTTGTCGGAAGACTCCCAGCATAGCTTGATTCAAGCCTTGTCCGACAATGATGCCAGAAAAGCGTTACTTACAGAAATGAAAAATGTGGAGCGCAAGGAGCAGGGGGATTGCATGCCAGTGATTTCCTTCTCTGATGATGATTTAACCTGTGATAAAGAGCACAGTAGGCCGTTGATGATCGTAGGTCATATTCGTGGTAAACAGGTCATGCTGGATAATGGGTCTGCAGTAAATCTGTTGCCATTGACAATGTTGAACTAATTGGGATACCGTCGATCTAATTTACGCCCTAGCGAAATGATGATACAGGGCTTTAACCAAGATGGGCAATGCGCACTTGGTAAAATTACAATAACATTGGAAATAGAAGAGTTAACTACAAATGTTGTTTGTCATGTTATCAATGCAGTGACAACATACAACCTCCTCTTGGGAAGACTATGGATGTACCAGTATGGAATTATACCATCTACCCTCCACCAGTGTTTCACATATTGTAAGGACGGAATACAATATAAAGTAATGGCCGATGCAAAGCCGTATACGGAAGCTGAAGCTTTCTTCACCGATGCTAGTTACTATGATGGATTTGCCAGAAAGGAAAAAAGGAGAACGATGAAAATGAAGCCCCAAGAAATGCTCATATGGAGATGATAAAGAAAGATGTTACAAAGGCAGAATTGTCTGGGACAGCGAATGCGGAAAATAAATTTTATTTCGTACCAAAATGCTTGAGACAACTAGGACAGCCTCCGTTAACACTATTATCACCCGAACAGCTGGAAATTTTACAGTCGAACTATATAATGCCACTACCATATGCCGAAAGGAACAAGCCATTTCCGGCCATTCCGAAAAGATTTCATGTCAAATCCGGTGCGAAATATCTAGAGCCGATCGAATTTTATGCCCTTTTAGAAGCAAAAATAGAAGAAAATGCCAATAATAACATGAGTGATGGGAAACTGACATTCGAAGATCTTAAGAGGTATAGTTCGGCTAGCAGAAGAATCATGAAGAACATGGGTTTTGATTATGAAGAATTAACCGGTTTAAATTATGGGAAAGGAGTCCAAATTCCAATCGGAGTCAACGAGAAAAGGCGAGAGAAATTCTAGGGATTAGGGGTAGAATATTCAGTGAATATAATTACGGTTGACTCGGCAAAAGAAATAGATTCTGAAATAGTAAAGCACCCTGAAACAGCTCAGAAATAGATGGAAGACGGGGGGCAACCGACAATTGACAGTTTGCGAGAAATAAATCTAGGAACGAAAGAAGAGCCATGGAATACGTTCATAAGCGCCAGCCTCCTTGAACATGAAGTCGATCAATATATCAAGCTGTTAAGGAGAATAAAGATGTATTTGCTTGGACGTATGTAGAAATGTCAGGCCTAGAACCATCAGTAGCAATGCATCGTCTGAACATTTCTAAAGATAAGAAACCGATCAAGCAAGCACAGAGGCGATTTCATCCAGATTTAATTCCCCTGATAGAAGAAGAAATGAATAAACTAATAAAAGTTGGGTTTATCAGAGAGGTTAAACATCCTAAATGGATATCAAATGTCGTCCCGGTAAAGAAGAAAAGCAGACAGATCAGGATATGTGTTGATTTCAGGGACCTAAATGAGGCTTGCCCAAAAGACGATTTCCCGCTACCAATAACTAAATTGTTAATCGACGGTATGATAAAATATGTTGTCATGTCCTTCATGGACGGCTATACCAGTTATAACCAACTAAGAATAACTCCTGAAGACGAAGAAGCTACGGAATTTAGAACTTCATTAGGAATTTATTGCTACAAAGTTATGTCATTCGGTCTCAAGAATGTCGATGCGACATATTAAAGAGCTATGCAGAACATCTTTCAGGACATGATGCATAAACATGTTGAATGTTATGTAGATGATTTGATTGTTAGATCAAATGACCATGAAGAATATTTTGAACATCTAACTTTAGTTTTCCGTCGGCTCAGAAAGAAACAATTGAAGATGAATTCGGCCAACTTTGGAGTGTCGTCAGGAAAATTCCTCAGCTTCGTCATTAGACACAGGGGAATCGAAATCGATCTAGGGAAAGTCAAATCTATCCAAGAAATGTTGCCTCCAAAAACATTGAAGGAATTAAAAGGCTTGCAAGGAAAGTTTGTGTATATTCATTGCTTTATCTCAAACTTGGCAGGAAGATGTCAACCATTTTCTCATTTAATGAAGAAAGGAACGAAATTTGTTTGGGACAAATCCTGTCAGAATGCATTCGATTCAATCAAAAAATTATTAAAACAACCTCTAGTATTGGCAGCTCCTATGAAGGGTAAACCACTCATTTTATACATATATTTGCAACTGAAAATTCATTAGGAGCCCTATTGGCACAAGTGAATGAATACGAGAAAGAAATTGTGCTTTATTATTTGAGTCAAACTCTAATAGGCGCAGAATGCAATTATTCTCCGATTGAGAAAGAATGCCTAGCGTTAATATTTATGGTGCAGACGCTGAGACATTATTGCCTTTCCCATGATATAATTTTAATCTCGCGAGTGAATCCCATCAAGTTCTTAATGATAAGGCTGATGTTATCAGGAAGATTGGCCAAATGGATGTCGTTACTCTCAAAATATACAATTACTTACGAGCCGGCAAAAGCAGTGAAAGGGCAAGCAGTGGCAGATTTCTTGGCATCTAATCACGTAACAGACAGTGAAGTTATCAGTGGTGACTTTCCTGATGAACAAGTTATGATGATTGAATCGCCAAACCCATGAAAAATGTACTTCGATGGTGCTTCTCAAATATCAGGAACAGGTGTTGGAGTGATATTCATTACTCCTCAGGGTGACTTGTTGCCTTACTCTTTCACATTGGGTACTGCATGCACAAATAATGAAGCTGAATATAAGGCTTTCATAATTGGGATGGAGATATCTCAAGAAATGAAAATAAAAATGCTATAGATCTTTGGAGACTCCAAGTTGATCATAAATCAATTGACGACCGAGTTTGAAATAAGAAAACAAGAGCTCCTACTTGTAATGCCCCGTGTTTTCAGGACCCGAGTATATAACTTATTTCCCAAAAACTCGAGTATTAACCTTTAAAGATAGTCAAATACAGGTGTGTGTGTGTGTGTGTGTGTGTGTGTATCAGAGTTAGCAATTTAAAGTAGAATGGACAAATCAACATAAAGGAAAATTTGCATTTGCATTTAAAATATACAAGAGGCTACTCATAATGACTTATACAAACCAATGTCTCAATATTTATAAATACAATATTTACAAAATTTAATACATGAGAAATATTAAAATGCATTTAAACGTAAGTCGCACAATCGCACAGCTCCTCTTGGCAAATACAGTCATGCATCCTTGGCACTTGTACCCTGCCCCTCATCAAGTCTGAACATGCATATCATCTAGGCCACCTGTGCTACCTATACGGTTATATATTTGATGGATGAGTAGCCAACTTAGTGTGAATTTCCCTCGAGATTACACACCGCCACCTTAGACAAGTATAAAATGAAAGAAACTAGGCATACAAAACACAACAAGATGTAGTCTTATTATATGCATAGATGCGTGATGCTCATCCAGTAGGTAGTTGGACTCGTCACCCATGCAAAGGCTAGCCATTAGCGAAGCACATCACGTGCGTACATCATGTACCGCATAATGACCGCCCATCGTACATCACGTACGAAAATCGATAGTTGGTGGTCTGGAAGCTAGTGAAACGATACTACAATAACTCGGAGGTACGTGCTACATCATCCAGAAATAACCACCTGTCATCGCCAATATGCCATGTATGCATGATTAGCCAAGCCATTATTAGTCCAATTACAATTAGTCGGTTTAATAAAGCTCAAGTTCACTATGGGGGGCTAGTCATCCAGCGTAGGCTGACGGCTCGAGCATAGTATCCCATTCCACCATCCTCGGCCTATGAGTCTACCGCCTTAGGGTGTTGATAAAACCCTTCAACACGTGACCAGTCAATTCTCAATGTGTGAGAAACTACCATCGTAGGCTGAGTGGGAATGAAATATCAAAGAAACTAAATACAACAATTAAAATGAGTCGGTATTTATGATTCAAATATGAATAAGCAACGACGATAAAAACGTCAAATGGTTCATCCCATAGTCAGGTAGGTGGAATCACTACATAGATGGTAAATCCCATGAATAATTTTTACCACCAACATAACCTCCATGTTGAGGGTCTATTCCTAACACAATCAATCTCATTACACCCTAAGTGCAAACTCTCTTTCATAGATAGATGTTCCCCCCATAGACTAGAGAGATTTCGTGTAAGACCCTTACCCTAGACCATACCATTTTGTAGGCTTTTGCGATCTTCCCGATCGAATTCCGGCAACTCTCGACCTGTATCCGATGTTTGCGCACGATCCTAAGTCTAGTCCTGCATACTGAAGTCGGCTCTACCCGAAACTTGTACCCTAGTAATCGCGCTGTCGCCACGGTTCCAACGTCGTGACTCGCATACCGATCCGATACCCGGGCCAGGAGATGTGGGTTCACATTCATTCCGAAGAAACGTTGCTCATTGTGAACTCTGAGAGAATCTCTACAACACGTCACATCAAATCAAGTCAAGTACACCACCATACCTCAATGCCACCTCACTCTATCCCAAGTACCAACACCCATCCCCCCTTTTCCACAAGTCAACTCTCTCTCTCTCTCCCTACCCATCCCTCTTTTACCAAAATTTCAAGCAAACCCATACTCTTCCTTACAACACCCATACCATCCATCCCTTTCATCCTTACTCCTCTCCCTCCCTCTCTCCCATGAGAGCTTCCAACGTCCAAGCTCTCTCCCAAAACATGTGTGGCCCACTTTCCCACCCTCTCATCTCCCATCTCAACATTCATTCTCCATCAACCTCCATTAAAATAGAAGGCAAGGAGGATACAAGTCCAAGGAACTAAAGAAGGAGGCCGATAGGTGGGTGATCCATCGTTGATTTCGATTTTAAGGGCCCACTTGTTGTGGGACCCATTTGATGTATGCATTGTATAAATGAGGGGCCTATAGTGGCGGGGTCTCTCTATCTCACCGTCTCTCTCTCTCTCTCATGATAGGTGTGGCCCACTTGATCCATGTCGTACAAGACGTGGGCCCACCTAATGTATGCTTTCCATCCATGCCATCCACCGTCTAGATGTTTGACGGTGGGGCCCTGATTCGTGTTCCGTCCACACTGTTCATCTAGGACGTTGGATGAAGGGAATATATATACAAAAATCAATAGATCCAAAACTCTGGTGGGCCACACTGGCATGGGCCCACCTGGATATATGTATTTTATCCTCACCGTCCATTTGTGGATGGTGGGATGGAAGTAAGTTGGATGGTGTATCCCATGCAGCAAGGTGCTGCTATTGATGTCAGTAAGTTCTGTGGGGCCACCCTGATATATCTGTTGTATCTGCACCGTCCAAAACGCTGGATGGTGAGATCTACCTCGATGGCTTGTGTGGATCGCACACTGTTCAGATCATGGGACCACCATGACTTGTATTTCATCTAGGCGGTCCATCCAGGACGCTGGACGTTAGATCCCAAATAAAAAATATATGTATATATGTAATATATATATATATAGTACGTGGTGGGCCCCATGTGGGACCCACCTGCTGAATGCATTAGTTAGGTACTTTAATACTATAAATCAGATTTTATAATATAATATATTATATTAAGTATATAATATACAATATTATATGATATAATATATTATAATAACTAACACTTTGGTAGGCCACTCCCACTTGAGACCCACCCTCATTGACAATGGCATTGTATTCCAGCCATCCATCCATTTGACGAGCACTAGTGGGCCACGCATGTGGATTCCCACCCTAATGCATGAGTTGTGTCCCAATCATCCATCCAGTTAGCAACAATTTGGCCGTCCATCTGTTGGACGGCTAGTGGCTTCACCATGATGGATGTGCTCCATCTAAACTGTCCATTCACTTGGTAGAATCTGGCCATCCATCTGATGGACGGTCAGCGCCCCACTTTGATGGTTGTTCTCATCCAAACCGTCCATCCATTTGGTAAGCTCGTCCTCGGGCTTGGGAAGAAAAATAAGATAGATCTAATATCAAGTGGACCACACTGTCAAACAGTGAAATTGAATGCCTACCATTGAAACCCCTTTTGGGTTACAGAAGTTTTGAACCAACATGATATTTGCTTTCCTCACTGTTCAGGTCTTTATGATCTTATGAACAGTCTAGATGGGAAATAGATGCTATGGTGGGCCCCCTAAATTTCAACAGTGGAAATCATTATCACCACTGATATTTATGGTATGATCCAAATGATCTTTTAATTTGATTCATTGTTTGGATAATGCTCTAAAATGATCTCTATAGATGGATGAATGGTGCGGCCCAAGTAGTGCGGCCCACTTATTGCATTTCAGAGGCCCAATATGACGTACTCAGGGCCCATGGGTAAAGGCCCATTTATTCGACCCATTTGACTCGACCCATTTGTATCAGCCCATTTGATCGACCCAATTGACTTGGCCCATTTGATTCGGCCCATTGACTCGGCCCATTTGATCGACCCAATTGACTTGGCCCATTTGATTCGGCCCATTGACTCAGCCCAATTGATTTGGCTCGTTTGTACCGGCCCATTTGATTCGACCCATTTGATCGACCCATTGATACGGCCCGATGTTATATACATTAGCCCATGAGTGAGGCCCAATGTGATGTGTATATGCCCCATAAGCAAGGCCCATGATGATGTGTATTAGACCCTTGTATGAAACCGTGGACCCATTATACGATTGACCCTTTGAGCGTCATTCCTTGAGAGCAATGTTGGTTAAAGGTCCACATTGATGGGCAATGATGGTTGGACGCTCACATTGTGACCTTCCCTTAGGCCTTGTTAGGCCCTTCCTCATCATTCTCTCGTGGGTTAACCCTAATCAGTGGGCCCCATTCACCATAGACAGATGGTTTCGCGCTATCGGGTCTGATATAACTACGGCCGAGGGCTGATCTTTATATTGTGGTTCTATCGGCTGTTCATATATGGACCCCGCCTTACTTGGTCTGATATAACTACGGCCGAGGGCTGATCCTTATTTTGTGGTTCGATCAGCTGTTCATATATGGACCCCTCCTTGCTTATAGGCCGATTATTGGTGCCGATTATCGAGGCCGATTCTAAGACCGATTCTGATTGTTATCGAGACCGATTCCGATTATTGAGGCCGATTCCGATTGTCGAGGCCAATTCCGACTATCGAGGCCGATTGCCGAGGCCCATTTTGATGTATATGCAGCCCATATTTGAGGCCCATTCTGATGAGTATTCGGCCTTGGCTTGATGCATTTAAGGCCTATGTAATGTATGTGAAGCCAATGTGATGAGGCCCATTGTGGTGCATTTGAGGGCAGGCGATGGAGCCCGTTGTGTTGTATATTAGGCCCATGTGAGAGGCTCATTGTGATGTATATTAAACTCTTAAGTGAGGCCCCTGGTGTTGTATATTAGGCCCTTGTGTGAGGCCATGGGTTCACTATATGTTAGGCTCTATGCGGGTCATTCCTTGGAGGCAATGTTGGTTAAATGTTCACATTGTCGAGGCTGAATGTTAATGCCGGTTATTGATACCGATTATGAGTATGTGACAGCATAACATCATGATACATGCCCATACGCATCATCTGCATGTTTTTTATGAGATGTGGTTGACCATTGCATATGTCATTGGGCAGGTTGTTATGAGACTCCCTGATAGGCGGAGATTATCTCACATGAGGGCATGGTATGCGTAGGATTGATGCATAACTGGATTGTATGACTTATGCATCTGGCATTGTGTGTTGTGATTATTGTACACCCTAGCAACATCAATTCCGTAGCCTCCATAGGCATATCATGGATGGCTACATGGGACACCGAAAATATGTTATTAGCATCAGGCTACCATAGACAGCCCTGGGTGAAAATTCCTAAACCCTCTTGGTACCGGAGGATGCCCCAATGTCGAGACCGAGTGGATATATATGAGCGCATGAGGGCTGTATACTAGTAGGGCGCATCTCTCACTATGTCGTGGTCGGTTAGGAGGGGGTGTGGCCTTACCCGCCTGAGGGAGTAGGCATAGCTAGGCTAAGTTTGACCAGCTCGTTAATGGGTCCTCTATTGAAGTGTCGGGTAGATATTGGCTGACTACTGGCCAGGCGGATAGTGAGGTCTCTTCCACTTACCCGGTTGTACGCTTGATGGGGTGACAAGCTGGTGTAGAGTGTACTAGACCCCGGTGATGATCCCAGAGAGAACAGTACTGATATGAGGACTTATTGAGCAGGAGTTGCATACTCATTCATTCATTCATTCATTCACTATCCACTCGAGCTGGTGGTGCGCAACTATTTGTTACGTGTACCTTCGTAATGGCCAGGATTTTGGTTGGGGTGCGCGACTAACCTGAGATCAGGAGTTTACCACATTGAGTCTGCCTATCCAAATTAGGTATGAGACTGGTTTGGATAGAAGACCCTTGTGATGGATCCCATAGCCTGCGATTCTATGCACTATCATCACGACTTCACACCCCAACATGGTCATTCCATTCATACCGCATATTTCATTACATCCGCGGCATATGGCATTTTGGGTTACTGTGTTTCTGTATTTATATGGCCTATATATAGCTAACGGTATTCGTGAACTCATCAGGAATTGTATATTGCATTGCATCCTCGGCATCTGGTATTTGGCTCTTTATAACTCATTTGCATAGCTGATCTATATTGCGTACTCTGATATTGTTTGACTCATGGACTTGTCAGTATTTCCGCTTACTCTGATACCGTATGATTCATGATCTTACTATTATTTTCGATATTGTATGATTATGGCATTATATTGAATACTTAGCACTTACCTTGTGCACACACTTACACCACCCTTTAAACTTTCTATAAGCTTATACACGATAGATGAGTGCAGGTGATGTTAGATTGCAGCAACGTGGAGCTTAGAGCGTGTAGCTGACTTCTGGAGTTTTGATTTTAACATATGTATTTCCCTTTCAGCATTATATTCAAATGTTTATATTAGTGGATATGTGATGATGATGTTGCCTTTATGATTTGGGTAAACTTATGATTATGCCTCTTACGAGATAAATGTACGTTGAAAAATCCTCCTTGTGGGATCCCAAGATCAGAACCTGGCATTTGGGCGCTAGGAGCCGAGAATGGGGCACTACAGAGGCTGTCGTCACCGGATTCGGCAATCGGGATTCCTGTGAATCCGATTTCCGGGTTTGAGACATTTCGATTCATATGTGTCTTGCAAACAGTACAATAGCATATCCAATGGCATAGAGATTAAGTATCGAACTAGGATACCATTCTAATAAAGTACAAGTCAAGTACAAATGTAAATACAATTCAAGAACTATTAAGTGAATCAAGGTCTAGCATATGCATTTGATATTCATGATCAATTCTCAAACATATATCTAAGTAAGCTAATCATATAATTAATCAAGCTCTAAGGCATCATTCATAATCAAATTAAAACTATCCTTGATCTAATTTAGAGATGGAAAGCCCAAGGGGAAGAAATCATCACCTGATGAACCGAATCACCTTTTAGTGTCGCTAAGTGCTTGCGCCCTAAGAATTGAATCCTACCACAAATCATGAACTTGTACAATTAGATCCAAGTTCAACGCACTACCTAGGTTTAAGATCATAGCCTAGGGTTTGAATTATTTATCTTAGGGTTTTTATTGTAAAATTAGGATTTTCATCCTAGGGTTTAGTCCTAAGATTCTAGGATTTGAACTTTAGTTAGTGTATTAGTTACGATTTAATCTTAATAATTACAAGATAACTATTAGCGTTAGTGTTATAATTTATATTAGCTAACATATTAATAATGATGGTTCACAAGTTCATATTTAAATATACCAATATTATCTATTATTCTTATAATGACTAATAATCTCTTAAATAATGCAAGTAATAATAATAATAATAATTTACTAACAATAATATAATAAGGACCAATAATAATAATCATATTAACAAGAATTATACTAATCCCATAAAAAAATGATAATGTTTTCTAATGATAATAGTCATAACTATCCATAATGAATCTAGTCATGATCATAGATACTATGATCTACCATGAATTATGAAATTCTATAATTAGATCCAAACCTAACACACTATCTATGTTTAGGGTATTGACTTAGAGTTTAGACCACTTAGGTCTAGGATTTCATCCTAGAGTTTAGGTCTAGGCTAGATTTTGTGCAATTAATTTTAGTGTTAATTTGATAATTATAAAATATTTATTAACATTAGTGTTATAGTTAATATTAGTTAATAATCATTATGATGACACCAATTAATACAATCCAATATCAATAATAAATATTTAAGAATGATAGATAAAGTACTACGATTTAATAGTTGGAATTTGTTTATAACAACTAGTTTTAGCATAAATAACCTACTAATGGCTAATCATTGGTAATGTTAATAATCCTAATAATAATAATATTAGTAGCAATGATAACAGTGCATCGAAATAAGTCTAAAATGGGGAGAACATGTTGACTCACCTTTGTCCACTCGGCTCGACAAATCAATTTAGCACAACTGAGTGTGATGGTTTTAACTTGACAAAAAGATCAAGTTAGAATTCTTAGAGCTAACAGCACAAGCTAGCTATAAGTGGTGTTAGGAATGTCTATAAATACATCAACAAGGGGGGAATCAACTCATTGAGTCGACTCAGTTGATTTGGACATGGTCAGAAGGGTTACCTGAGCAACAATGTCTAGCACTATGATCGGGATTGGGAGCCCCATCGTAATTGGTCTACCGACTGAGCATAGTTGTCACGCCCCAGACTCAGTAACCGGACTCACAAGGATTCCGATGACCGGTTCTGAACGCAACAGCCTCCATAGTACCCCATTCTCGGCTCCTGAGGCAGGTTCCGATCCTGGGATCCTACAAGGAGGATTTTCATAACAGTATAATCATTCCAATACGAGCATACCCAAGATCACAACAAGAATATCTGAGAATAACAAAGGCACACATCGCAAAATCCACTATAAATTTGAACTTTTACAATCATCCATAAGGTCCAAAGGACATACATGAGATAAAAGGAAAAGAGAGAAAGGTCAGCAACACTGGAGTCCTCAAATGCTCAGCTCTACTCCATGCTCTACTGCTGTGTCGCCTGCCTAGAGTATCCTGCACGCATCAATCATGCATAAGCTTATAGAAGCTTAGAGGGTGGTGTAGGTGTGTGATAATGGTGCACAGAAGAGTAGTAAGAGATACAAGGAGAGAAGCATGGTCAATGAGGATATCACTAGCCTTACCCAGGCTTATCATGAATAAGATGCAATGAGTTCTGGGTGCCTTGCCAAGGCAATGCATGAAGGGGCTTGTACAACCAATGCTAATGCAATGCAAGTAATGTCAGTGCTCATATCCAAACCACAAGTCATGTACATTTTCGATAATAAGGAAATCACCAGGGTTCATTACACTGTTGAATGACTGCCGCTCTACAGACCCCGCATAGTCAAATGAGCGTAAGAGACCTCACTACCCGCCTGCGGACAGCCAATCACCAACAAGGCCTGAAGGTAGCGGACCCATTTACGAGCTGGTCAGACTCAGCCTAGCAATGCCTCCTCACATCAGGCAGGTAAGGCCACACCCCTATCCAACCGACTACACGACAGTGGGAGACGCGGCCTAATGGTATAAGGCCCTCGTGCGCTCATATATTCCACCCGGTCACGGCGTTGGAGCAGATCCTTGGTACCATGGAAGTTTTGGAAATTTCACCCATGGGCATCCTATGCACCCGGTATGCTCAACTAATATTTTCGGTGTCCACACATACAACCATCCATGAATACCCCTGTGGAGGCAAGGCCCTGATGAAGTAAGGGCGGATATCCATAAGCTATGCAATGCCAAATACATGAATCACACAATCACCCATGCATCAATCCCAAGCATCCATCTCTCGGGGAGATACCAACATGTCCTACACAATGACACAACCATGGCCAATAATACCTCAACCAAGCATGCATATGATGCGTATGGGAGTGGGCCATGAAGATGAATAGGGGTGCCAATGAGGTGAAGATGAACTCTCTACCTAACCATGAAGGGTCTAGGTACTTAACCAATTCCTCATAAGGAATACAACCTCTAGTGGGGGCCCATATACCTGGGGTAGCCCATGAGACTAAGGAGAACAATGATATGGGCCTAAATAGATGAAACGAGCCTAGCAAGGGTCTATGGTGGGCCTTTAACCACCCATAGAAGCCTATGGGCCTACCTTAGGGCCACCAATGTGGACATCCAACCACAATTGGTCCCCAAGAGGTAGCCCATCTCTAATTGATTACGGATCAAGGCCCAAGGCCCACATAACATTAAAAATAAGAAATGGGCAACTAGTACATACCACATACATTCATGTTGGGCTTCAGAAAGGCGGCCCAAGGCCCATCCAAAACATGGGTCCAAGGGGAACACACATAGCCCAACCCATATATACCACTATGGGCCCATAGGGGAAAGGTTAGGGCCCAACATAAAGGCTACTAATCCCATATATTGTGGTGGCCTAGTGGGCAGCCCATTCTCAAATCACATGGGCAAATGTCATGTTCTTAGTCAAGTAAGTTGGGCCTACAACCCGGCCCAAGTATAAAGTTGATTTGGTGGGCAATCAAGGGCCCATATACTTGTGTAATCTGGCCCACTAATCCAACACAATAGTATGGTAAAAATGGCCCAAGAGTTCAATGGGCCTATCTAGAAAGTTCCAGCCCAATTGGGCTCAAAGAGTTCAACAACTAACTACATTCATGGACCCAATTAAATTCAACTGTGGTGGGCCTCAAAAGTGCATTTATTAAGCCCAACATTTAAGGAACTAAATGTATAAATTATTACCTCTAAGATTCTTCACAATGTGTTGGGCCCCACTCAAAATTTCAGCCCAAAGGCCAAACATAATTATAACATGTTGCTGTCCTAAATTTGGGCACTCCATTGGAGTGGGCCCAGGACCCCTAAAACTCTAGAAATTAAGGGCCAAGGTCCCTCATCATGCATACAATGAGAGAAAACCCAAAAAGGTGGCCCACCATCAGAGGAAACATTTTTAAATTATAATTTTTATCAAGGCATATTGCTGGACTGCACAGCAGAAAATTCTTGCAAGCCAACCATCTTGGCCCATTCTTTTGGATGCCCAAATGGGGTCATTTGGGGTTGAAATTTTTCAGAGTGATACTTCAATAGGTGGGACACACTCCCACAAAATTTCAGAATTTTTAGATATTCTTAAGTATTTTAATTAATTTGAACAAAACAGTCTGTCCAGAAAATCGGACAGACCTGGACGTCCCAATGTGGTGGGCCAGTCCGGCCCTCGCCACGGTGTGCACAGGGGTCCATTGGCTCTGAAACTTGGTAGGTAGGTCCCACCATAGGTGAAAAATAACTTCAAAAATTTTCAGAATTTTTGGAGATTTAAAAATATTTTAATTTATTTAAAGAAATCAATCTATCCTGAAAATCGGACTGATCTGGACACCATATTGTAATGGGCCGGTCCAGCTACCACCATGGTGTGTACAGGTGTTCATTAGCCCCAAAATTTTGTAGGTTGGTCCTAACATGAGTGGACCATCTCTCTATAAATTTTCATAATTTTTAGACACCCAAAAGTATTTTAATAAATTTCAGAATTCCAACCTGGCCAGGGTAGAATGTTGCTGGAACAGTGCAGAAAAATCCAGACTGTCCACCTCATTTGGACCACACCTTTGGGACCCCAATGAAGGTCAGATGGGGCTGAAATTTGGTATGGTTGTAGGTGGGTCATAAGACTACAAGAATCACATATTATTTTATTTCATTATTCCCACCAAAGACCCATAAATCAGGCCCCAAAGTGGCCCAAAAATCTGTCCAGGCAGATTTGGACAGCAACATGTAATAGAAATGATTAAAATATAAACATGGTTTTCCATGGGATTTAACCCCAGGAATTTTTGTGGTGGACCACCCCAGTGGGCCCCACAAATGTCCAGACCTTCCCCATCATCAAATACCCCTTGCATGTGTCCCATTTAGGTGGATTTTGGGGCCACATGTCTAAGGATGGACCGCTATGGGCATCCAAGCTCCATGGTTGGTCTGAATTTTTGTTGGCCTACAAGGTGGGCCACACATGCAAGATCAACATTCTATCATAAAGAAAAAAATAATAATAATAAAGAATCAGCCACAAGAGGAGGGGCTCCGCCACATTGAGGCCCTCCCCTTCATCAATCATACCATACATCCCTTTTATTCATATGTTACAACATAAATCCACCACATACATGTTCTAGATTCAAGATCAATGGTTGGGATGTCATCCCAACCATGATTCTAGGGTCTAGATGACCCATCATACTATGAAATCCAAGTAATCCTCCATGATGGGGGCCTATAGAGGGGAAACCCCATGCATGGACATGCATGCATCAAAAAGGCCATCTGACCACAATTAAGGGATGATGTAGCTTCTCCACCATGGATTGGTGGGCCCTACACTTCCCACAAAAAAAAAAATCTAAGAATATAAAAATAGAAATCCTAAGTCCTAGGAGTACACCCACCTTAGATTGCTCCAAACTTGGACCTCCTAGCTCCTAGTGCACCAAGGGATCCATATCAATGAGTGAGATTGAATTTAGATGGTTGGATTTGGAAGATTAAAGGGAAAATGGGGCTGGAGAAGAGAGGAAGATGGGAGAGAAGTTGCTGGAGAAGAAGAGAAGAGAGAGAGAAATGAGAGGGAAAGAGAGGGAAAATCTTTTTAAGGGAAGTAATAATAACCTATGGTGACAATAACAATGTTGCTAGGGTAGGCTAGGTATGGGTAGTGTTTAGGGTGGGTAGTGTTTATTCCATGCAATAGTGTAGTGTGTGTGTGTGGTGTGCATGGGAAATTGTGCCATGGAGGTGGTCCACATGTTTTTGTACAAAAAGTGGGCCACATGATGAAATGCTCATAACTTTTGATCCATAGGTCGGATTGATACACAAGACGCGTCGTTGGAACCGCAACGACGATACGAACGAGATGACATAGGTCTTGGGTCGATCCGAGTCAGGTCTACGTGACTGAACTCAAGGTGACCGTAAACACAATTCGAAGGTCGCGGGTCGCCGGAATTTGACCGGTAGGACCGCGAGACCATGATGAACAAGATGCATACTCACACACATACATGCAAATATGGGAACTAGGGTCGGGTCTCACAATCCTCCCCACCAATAAATAAATTTCATCCTCGAAATTGACCAATATAGGACAAAAGAAAAAAAAAATAAAACACCACCATCATATAACAATCATCTTACAAGGAAGGCAATACAAACAATCATATATCTATCAATCATCAAACAAATGGGGATAACGCTCTCTAATCTCGGTCTCGCGTTCCCAAGACGCCTCGGTCTCCGAATGATGACCCCATTGCACCTTCACCAAGGAAATGACCTTGGTCCTGAGGACTTTCTCCTTCCGATCGAGAATACGAATAGGCTGTTTAATGTAGGAAGCATCCTCACGGACCTCAAGTGGCTGCCAATCAATCACGGGAATAGTGTCCAACCCACATTTCCGCAACATAGAAACATGGAATACATCGTGGATCACGGACAACTTAGGAGGTAAGGCAAGCCTATAGGCCACAGCGCCTATGCGCTTGGTAATCTCAAAAGGTCCAATAAATCTTGGGGCGAGCTTGCCCTTCACACCAAAGTGTACCACACCCTTCATAGGTGAGACCTTGAGATATACCATGTCCCCGACTGCGAACTCGAGGGGTCGACGCCGACGATCAGTAAAACTCTTCTGCCGGCTCTGATCTGTGCGCATCCTTTGCCTGGTAACATCAATAGCCTCTGACGTCTGCAGCACAAGCTCAGGACCTAAGAGACGACGCTCTCCAACCTCTGTCCAACAACTAGGAGATCTGCATGGTCTACCATAAAGTGCCTCAAAAGGAGCCATGCCGATAGTCGCCTGATAACTATTGTTGTACGCGAACTCTGCGAGGCGCATATGCTCATCCCAACTACCCGCAAAGTCCATCACACAAGCTCTAAGCATATCCTCAAGGATCTGGTTGACTCTTTCAGTCTGCCCATCTGTCTGCGGATGATAAGCAGTGCTGAGGTGCAAAGTGACCCCCAACGCCTGCTGGAAACTCCTCCAAAACTGAGACGTAAATCTGGAGTCTCTGTCTGAAACGATCGAAACTGGGACGTCGTGCAGTCTCACTATCTCCTCAATGAATATCCTTGCGAACCGGTTCATAGACCAGGAAGCACGCACTGGAATGAAATGAGCCGACTTTGTTAAACGATCGACGATAACCCAGATGGTATCGTGACCGCGCTGAGTCCTCGGCAACCCTGCAATGAAGTCCATCGATACGTGCTCCCACTTCCACTCTGGAACGCTCAACGGCTGCAAGGGACCAGGGGGTCTCTGATGATCGGCCTTGACACGCTGGCATGTGTCACACTCGGCCACAAAACTTGCAATCTGACGCTTCATCCCCTGCCAGAAGTACTGCATCTTCATATCATGATACATCTTCGTGAAGCCCGGGTGGATAGTAAGTCTCGATCGGTGTGCCTCGATCATCAGATCACGACGCAACTCTGGCACATTCGGGACACACAATCTGCCTCTGAAGCGTAATCCACCATCAGAACCAATCTGCCAGTCTGACTGCTCCACGGATGCGGCCTCTGCTTGGTACTCCTGAAGTGACTCGTCCATCTGCTGAGCTTCGATCACCCTAGCCACCAAAGAGTTGAATCGATAAGCTCGAAAGCTGAACAATGGAAGACTGCAGACCGAACTCAAAGTCAAACTCTGAAACATCCTCGAGCATCTGCCACTGTCGAACCATCATATGTGCCACCAGGCCTCGTGGCTGACGGCTGAGCGCATCCGCCACCACGTTTGCCTTACCCGGGTGGTACTGAAGGTCAAAATCATAATCTTTCAGCAACTCCATCCATCGCCTCTGTCGCAGGTTCAACTCGGACTGTGAAAATAGATACTTCAAGCTCTTATGATCCGAGAAGAGCTCGAACCTGACCACATATAGATAATGCCTCCACACCTTCAGTGCGAAGACAACTGCTGCAAGCTCCAAATCATGAGTGGGGTAGTTCAGCTCATGGACCTTAAGCTGGCGCGAGGCATACGCCACTGGCTTCCCATGCTGCATCAGTACAGCACCCAAGCCAACTCTAGAGGCATCGGTGAAAACAACAAAACCCTCACTCCCATCCGGAAGAGTGAGAACAGGAGCGGACGTGAGGCGGTCCTTCAACACCGCAAATGCCTTCTCACAAGCGTCACTCCAGACAAACTCGATGCCCTTTCGCATCAACCGGGTCAGCGGTGCTGCAATACGGGAGAAACCCTCGATAAATCGTCGATAATATCCCGCTAGACCAAGGAAGCTGCGAATCTCGGACGCATTCGTGGGTTGGCCCCACTGACGCACTGCATCAACCTTCGAGGGGTCCACAGCGACACCCTCCCTCGTCACTACGTGACTGAGGAACTTCATCTCCTCCTACCAAAACTCGCACTTCTCCAGCTTTGCATACAGCTGGTGGGCACGGAGGGTCTCAAGCACAATCCGCAGGTGCTCAGCATGGTCCTCTCGGGTTCTCGAATATACAAGAATATCATCAATGAATACCACCACGAACTGATCGAGGAACGACCGAAAAACCTAGTTCATCAGCTGCATGAATACGGCGGGCACGTTGGTCAGTCCGAATGACATGACCAGAAACTCAAAGTGACCATAGCGAGTTCGGAAAGCCGTCTTCGGAATGTCCTCCTCTCGGACCCGAATCTGATGGTAACCGGAACGCAAGTCTATCTTGGAAAAATACTGCGCATCCTGCAACTGATCAAACAGATCATCAATACGGGGGAGCGGGTATCGATTCTTGATGGTGACTCTGTTGAGCTCACGATAATCTACACAGAGTCGCAACGAACCATCCTTCTTCTTCACAAACAATACCGGGGCTCCCCAAGGCGAACTGCTGGGACGAATAAAACCTAACTCCCGGAGCTCATCTAACTGCTCCTGCAGTTCCCTCAACTCTAACGGTGCCATCCGGTAGGGGGCCTTCGAGATAGGCGCGGCATCTGGCACCAAATCAATCTGGAACTCCACCTGCCGACGCGGCGACAAACCCGGTATCTCCTGAAACACATCTGGGTACTCACAAACAACTGGCAGCTGCTCAATACTCTTTGCGATAGAATCCTCAACGACCGAAGCCAATAAACTAGATAGCAGCTCTCCTCTGGGCTCGGCGACGAACTGGAACACTGGCAAGCCTGGGATATGAAACGTGACTGTCCTCACGGCACAGTCCAAGATGGCACGATACTCTGCAAGCCAGTCCATACCCAGAATCACATCAAATCCTGTCATCGGCATCATGAATAGATCGGCAGGGAGGAACATCTCGCCCACTAACACCGGACAAGAAGGACAGCGACGGGTTAGCATAATAGACTTCCCCATGGGAGTCGAAACGGTCAAGGCCTCAGACACGGCCTCCGACGGAATACCGGTCGATCGGCAAAACTGCTCGGCCACAAAAGAATGGGAAGCGCCAGAATCAAACAAAACATGAGCAACACAAGTAGAAACAAGAAGAATACCCTCAACGACTCCACCGGTCGATGACTGCGGGTCCTGGCCTGATGCCTGCTACGCAGAATAAAAACGACCCTGACCTGGTAGGGGAAGCAAACCGGAAGACTGAGGGTCGTGAATCTGAGCCTGCTGGGCTGCTATACACACTGGACCCAGGGATCGAACAACATACGGATATCCCCTCTGCTGGTGCTGCGGCTGCTGCTGTCGTTGCTGCTGCTGTCTCTGCTGAGGTGGTCTGCCTGGCTGTCTCTGCTGCTGAGGAGGAGCCCTAGGAGCAGCGGGTGGAAGCTGTGCTCTCTGCTGCTGCTGAGGAGGACGAGGAGGGGGCAACTGCGGTGGCCGCTGCTGCTGAATGGGGAGAGGGCACTCACGCCTCCGATGCCGGGCCTGTCCACAACCGAAGTATACACCGGAAAAGGGGTCAGAAGATGAAGCAGCTGGCGGTGCTGATGACGATGAAGAGGCTACTGACTGAGCCGCAGGCTGCCGATACCCTGATCTGCCCCTCTGCCTCTACTGACGATGCTGCCTAGAACTGCTGGCTGGTGCACTCCTCTTTCGGTCTCCACCGGAACTCTGCTCTCTCGATCTCTGGGTCATAGCCCAGTCGTCCTCATAAACTAGTGCCCGATGCACAACCTGGTCAAACGTCTCCAAGCAATGCCCCACTACATGACTGCGAAGGGCAGGACGCAAACCGGTCACAAAACGACGGGCCCTCATCTTCTCATCGCTGGTGAGATGAGGAGAAAATCTAGATAAGGCCAAGAAACGGGCCTCATACTAAGATACAGTCATATCGCCCTGCACTAGGGTCTCAAACTTGATCGCCCGCTTGATCTGAACATGCTCAGGGAAGAACTTCTGGTCGAAGCGGGTCACAAACTCCTCCCATGTCCAAACGAACTGAGCCCCGACCATCCTGGACACGGATGACCACCAGTGTCGGGCCTCACCCTGAAGAAGGTAGGTGGCAAGGGATACTCTCTGGCCCGCAGGACACTGAATAGTGTCAAAAATCCTCGCAACCTCAGTGCGCCAAGCCTCAGCTGCAGAAGGGTCAGGATCACCACTAAACCTCGGGGGATCATGCTACCGGAACTCTCGGGCCATCGCACTAGCACGCGGTAAGTCAGACTGTCCGGAAACCTCAGTGGTAGCTGGCTGACGGGTCTGCAATGCGGTGGCAACCAGCTGCATCAACTGCTGAAAATGCTCAGCTCCTATAGGTACTGTCGGAAAAGCAGGGGCGACACTCGCCTCAACCGGAGGCACGGGTACGGCCGTCGGAGCAGGAGCCTCAGAAACCGGAATAGCAGACTGAGGAGGAGGAATAGGTGGGGGAACTGAAGCAACTGGAGCCTCTGTAACCGGAACAACAGGCTGAGGAGAGGGGATAGGTGGGGGAACTGGAGCAACTGGAGGTACGGGTGCTACGGGCTCAACTGGGGGAGCAGGCCGGATAGGGACCTCAGGAATCGGATCCTCAACAATGGGAGCAGGATGTGCTCGAGTAAGATGGGTACCTCGGGTGCCTCGACCACGGGCGCCACGACCACGGGTGCCACGACCACGGGCGCCACGTCCAAGGGCACCACGTCCACGCGTCATCGTCTACAAAATAATGATGTCGCAAGGAATCAAGACAATTATAGGCTCAATACGGAGCGAAGAGAAGAATCTCGGGACACTACTTGTCCTATGTTCTTGGCAGACATGTGATGTTATCCTGAGTTATTCCAGAATTACTTGCTATGCTCTGATACCAACTCCTGTCACGCGCCAGACTCAGTAACCGGACTCACAAGGATTCCGATGACCGGTTCTGAACGCAACAGCCTCCATAGTACCCCATTCTCGGCTCCTGAGGCAGGTTCCGATCTTGGGATCCTACAAGGAGGATTTTCATAACAGTATAATCATTCCAATACGAGCATACCCAAGATCACAACAAGAATATCTGAGAATAACAAAGGCACACATCGCAAAATCCACTATAAATTTGAACTTTTACAATCATCTATAAGGTCCAAAAGGACATACATGAGATAAAAGGAAAAGAGAGAAAGGTCAGCAACACTGGAGTCCTCAAATGCTCAGCTCTACTCCATGCTCTACTGCTGTGTCGCCTGCCTAGAGTATCCTGCACGCATCAATCGTGCATAAGCTTATAGAAGCTTAGAGGGTGGTGTAGGTGTGTGATAATGGTGCACAGAAGAGTAGTAGGAGATACAAGGAGAGAAGCATGGTCAATGAGGATATCACTAGCCTTACCCAAGCTTATCATGAATAAGATGCAATGAGTACTGTGTGCATTTGTTATTCTCAGATATTCTTGTTGTGATCTTGGGTATGCTCGTATTGGAATGATTATACTGTTATGAAAATCCTCCTTGTAGGATCCCAGGATCGGAACCTGCCTCAGGAGCCGAGAATGGGGTACTATGGAGGCTGTTGCGTTCAGAACCGGTCATCGGAATCCTTGTGAGTCCGGTTACTGAGTCTGGGGCGTGACAATAGTTCCACAAATGGTTCGGGATTCGGGTCAACCCCTAACTCAGTGAGTTGACTCGATTTTAGATCGAGTTGACTCAATAACTCGACTCTCTACTTGCTCTTCTTCTTCTCTACCTCCTCCTTCAGTTCCCTTTCTCCTTAGATAAACTAGCAAAAGGACCTGGATCCGACTGGATTCCAACACCACGTGACTCAGCGAGTCGACTCAGCAACACCCTCTCTCCCCTTCTTCCTTCTTTCTCTCTTCCTTCTTCTTCTTTCTTTCTTCTTCTCCTTTCTTCCTGTCATTCTTTGCTAGAACCCCAAAGCACTCGAACCAGACCCAACCTGAGTAGAACAAGCCCAACTCGGACCTGTCTCGGTTCGAGTCGCCTGCTGCAACGATGCAGTGCGGCCCAGCTCGAACTGAGCCTCCCTCTCTCTCTCTCTTACTTTCTTCTTCTTTAGCTTTCACTTTCTTTCCCTTTTTCTTTCTCCTCCTTACCCTCCGACTTAATAGATAACCAACAATACAGCCCCAACTACAGTTTGAACTATTACAATAAACCCAAAGCGACTCGACTCATTGAATAACTCGATGACAAAGGAGAACAAAATAATCTCTCTCCTCTATTAACTGGTTGGAAGAAAACTCATATCTCTTATCTTACTGACGAAACGGATCGATGATCAGAGGCCAATAGAGATCGCATGTTTGCTGCATTTTGATGAGGAAAACGATGGAGCTCTAATGGCGTCTTCTAGACGGTGATGTTTTCTTCAATCCGATTTTCATGGACAGTCTAGATGGACCCTATGAAGCTTCTGAATGCGTTGAAACAAAGGTTAGAAAAACTTTGGACGGTGGTTTCGGAGATAGAAGACGGCGGCCGATTTCTAGGGTTGTTGCAATAATGGGGAGATAGGGCATTTCTCTCCCTTCTTATAGGGATTCCAACACTCTTAGGTCTGTTGGATACGAATGGAAGGCTGGGATTTGATCCTAGCGTTTGCTTTTCTCGAAACAGCTACTACCAGGGTGGTTTTGGTGTCAGTTTTCCCAGGGAAAACCCTAACACGTGAGCAGCGAATGGACGAGTGAGTCTGCGTGAGTGGAGGGCTAGGATTGGAGGATTCCTCCTCTCACGCGGATCACCAAGCTGACATACGGATGGAGAAACAGGAGTCTTCCATTTTTGGAAAAAAAAACCTACTACACACGGTCGGTTTGCGCCCAGGTTTGTGCCCGCACACGTGCTTCCCATCGTGTGCGCAGGACTTGGTTTTGGTCATGCGTTGATGCTCCATTAGATGGGCAGTTTGGATCTCTCAACTGGGATGAGATGGTGGGCCACGTATTGATCAAACATGGGAGAAAAGAAATACATAAATGATCTGTTTTGAACGGCTGCAAGTGCGAAGCGTTTCCTATTTCTGGAAAACGTCGGGTCAATGTAATTTGACCGAGATTCTCAGCTCTGCACATCAGGTGCACGCCCCCTAGTGCACTTGTCACTTCAAAAGTGGAGTCCACATAGGGATTTCGACGGATCCACTCTGCCCATCTGTTTTATCGACTTGAATTAGGGCCCAACCCAAAGTACGAGGCAGATCCAAGGCTTAGGTGGGCCACACAATCTAGATCACGATCTTTAACTATTGATTACTGTTGTTACGATGGTTAGATTAATTCCAATCTGAGCATCAACGGTTGAAATGGTCCCAAGGGTCCCTTAGTTGGAAATCAACCATTGGATTATGCACGATATGAGCTAATATTCATTTAAAACCTAAGTATTATTGCTATTAAATTTTTAATTACATTATTATTACCAAATTTATCATTACTTGTATTAAATATGATGGCTCTTTCTTCAGAAGCTGTATTATACGTTTAAAGTCCTAGAGTAGATGTCTCTGAAGTCGTGATGGACTATTTTGAGAACCAATCAAATGGATAGTTTGATATGTGTATGGGGATTGCTTTCGATGGTCGGATCATCCCAAATTTGAACATCAATGATCAAAAGACCCTTAGGGATTATCTGTGCATTCGGGATCATCTGTTTCATGTGTTGATAATGCCCTTACTACTATTAAAGTCTATAATAATTTTTACTTGGCATTATTATAATGTTATTACTCCTTTTATCTTTGTACCTTATATTATATGTGTATACCTAAATATTTACTTATTTATTTATTTATTCATTTATTTTCATTAGTAGTAGTATTTTACGTAGGACCCGTCCTTGGTTAGAGTCATCAACAGTTTGAACCACGTCTTGTTAAGTCATGTGTCCAAATCCCGAGCATGGCTACTACTCGGCCCGCTTATGCTTAGTTTTATAATTCGATGGTCGAGTTATGGAAATCGATCGTTAGATTGATTAATGGAACGTTGTGATTGATTCATAATTTATCTAAGGAGTCCTAATGTAAATGTATGGTCTACCTGATGTTGCTAATGGATGGCTTGGTTGTAGTGGTTAAGTAATGGATTCCAACATTGAGTGGCATGGCCTGATAAATGGTGGATCTAAGGATTCGAGGTTTGTATTGAAATGGACGGTTTAATCTGTCTATTAAAGTGGTTGGTCTATCAAGGTGGTTGGAATCCTAAAGATAGAGTTACCTGATGACGTAGTGGTCCATCCTTAAAATTATAGGATGGACGGCCTAATTATGGATATAGATTACATTCAACCATCGGATTTAGGCTAGAATGCACGTGAACGTTTGCTCAAGCTAGGCTTATACTTATTTTAAATTTGGTTATATGATAACATCTGAGTACTGGAAAATACAAGGTGTTACACTACCATTCTGTCGACGAGCACAACAATTGCTAGAGCAGTTCCATCATGTTGAAATCAAACATGTACCGCGATGTGAGAATGCAAGGGCAGATGCTTTAGCTAGCCAGGCAACAGTTTTATCCTGTCCAGATCGAAGTCCTCTTCAGGTAACAATAGAAGAAAGAAGGTTCCTACCCTCTTCAAAAATTATTAATGAAGTCGCTGAAGCATTTCCTATATCATGTCTGGAGGTTACGACAGACAATTGGCGCCAACCTTTTGTAGATTATCTTAAGTATGACATTCTACTAGAAGATTCAGCACAAAGACAGTAAATCAAACAGAGATCAAAGAGATTCGCTGTGTAGCAAAATATTATATAGAAGATCTTACAACGAAATGCTATTGCGATGTCTAGATGCAAAGAAGCAAATCAAATGCTGCGAGAGGCCCATTCTGGAGAATGCAGAGCACATCAAGATGGACGAAATCTATTCTATCAGAAGCATCGAATGAGATATTATTAGCCTACAATGTTCAAGGATGCTATAGAATATGCGAAACGATGTCATGCATGCCAGATCCATGGAGATGTCATACATATGCCCCCTGAAGATCTTCATCAGTCAGTCGCTTCTTGGCCTTTCACTGCCTGAGGACTCGATGTCATTGGTCCTATAAATCCACCTTCGTCTAAAGGAAAGTAATATATGTTGGCAGCGACAGATTATTTTTCCAAATGGACAGAAGCAGTGGCACTCCAAAAGCATCAAAGAAAAAGACATCGTGAATTTATCCGGCATGTGATAATATATCGCCATGACATCCTAAAAAGAATCGTCACCGATAATGGTACTCCTTTCATGAATAGGGTTATGGAAAAGCTGTGTCAAAAATTTGGTATTCACCACTCATTTTTACACCTTATTATCCACCGGCCAACGGATTAGCAGAGGCATTCAACAAGACAATAGTGAAAATACTGAAGAAAATTGTGACTGGGAATAAGCGCGACTAGGACGAAAAGTTACAAGAAGCTCTATGGGCTTACAGGACTACTCACCGAACTGCGACGAAAGTTACGCCGTATTCGTTGGTTTACGGTGTAGAAGTCGTTGCCCTGACCGAAACACAAGTCGCATCACTAAAAATAGCAATACATTAGTCAATAACATATGATGAAAATGTAAGAATAAGGCTAACATAATTGGATTTGTTAGATGAAAAATGATTGGCAACTCAACAGCGAATGCAATTATATCAAGAACCTTTACCGCCTTCGACAAGAAAGTCAACTATCGCTCTATTTTAGAAAGGTGACATGGTGTTGATGTTAAAGAGACTGATAGTGGTCACCCGCAGAACAAGGGGCAAGTTTGACCCTAAATAGGATGGGCCGTACATAATAACCGAAGTATACTCCAATGGGGCGTACAGAGTTGTGGATCAAGATGGACGAGGTGTTAGCATACCAGTCAATGCTCGCTTCATCAAGATGTATCGTACCTGAAGATGGATACAGTTTTTGTAACGCCCTGAAAATTGGAGGTCGAGTAGAAGTTCAACTCCCGAGTTCCAACGCATCACCTATGCAACTTGAATAATGATGATTATATGTTGTCCGTGTTAGTGCACTAAACATGAGTGGGATTATACCAAATCAGCATATCATACCCCAGAGACAGTTAAATTACGCAAGCGGAAGACCATGATAGGCATGTATAAAACATATAAGAGGTGGTGTGTTTCCAGAGTATAATCATGTTCCAGGTTAAACAATTACTTGTATTGTGTCAAAATACAAAATATCAAAATGTGTAGGTCCGTCAACATCATGAAATCCCTATAGCCTCGAATGTTATCAATTCAGTCAAGCAGTAATGATAAAGCAGTACAACAATCATGTCCTAGATTACTCTTGTTAATGCAAGAATGGTATGCGATAATGATGCATGCCCTCGCCTCACTCCCTCATCGACTTCATCTGACGTTCGCGCATGGCATCTTCCTGAAACATGCGCTTCTTCGCCAAAGCACATGCAGTGCGGTGCATGATCGTGATTAGTTAAGTTCTTAATTAGGCATATTCATACAGCAGGATTGGGAAGCTAAGGTACCTCCCTTCATATCATTTACCCAAACATTAATCCATCTAGGGTCATCAATCATAGTTAATCACATACGAAGAATAGTTTCAGGTAGCTATGGAGTGGCTCGTCACTTCAGCGCAAGCCTAGTTTATACTCGAGGTCACTACGGAAAAGCTCATCACCTTAACATAGTCTTAGAGTATACTAGAGGTCACTACGGGCACATCACCTGATCGTAGGCCGACAGCTCGAATACAGTGTCCCATACCACCGTATTGGACTCATGAGTCTGGGTTTCTCATTGGACACTATGGGGAGGCTCGTCGCCCCAGCGTAGGCGGACAGCTCAACCATAGTGTCCCATACCACCATGCCCGACTTATGAGTCTTAGCGAATCGAGGTACCAAGGTTAAACGGGCTTTTCACTGGTGAGTTTGGTACCTTAGATTCAAGTACTAGCATCCATACATGGTGAACATACATTGGGCCAATTGGTAGACAAGCTCGAATAGTATGAGCATACGTTGAATTAGTCAACATGGAGCGAGTACGCACCCCTCGTGGCCTAACCACTATCGGTAATCACCGTACGAATCGGATTCATCGGACATATCCGTCATGGCTAAAACAGCTTGGCCACCGACAATGAACCATTACCGATTGCATGGACTACATCATAGCCCCAATCACACTTCAAGCAATGACATTCACATGTGATAGTCAAAGACAACATGTGACAACCAAATATAAACATAAATCTCATTCAAACATTTCAACAAACACATACCACACATGTCATCATACATAGGCATTCATCTGTAAATCACATAGTAGTAAGATAGGTTGCATAAGGAAACTGTAACTATATATAAGGGAATTGAGAATCCTATCTCAACACCCTTAGTAAGTACATTACATCAAGCATTTTCTCATTCAGGCATTTTATCAAAAACTTAGACCACATATATTGCATACAGGTAATAAATTCGTTAAAACGACATACTATATCAAATCCTTTCACAAAGAGTAGCCACGTATACAACGATCATGTACTAGCGATCAATAATCATAGCAAGCACAAATCATAATTCCATACTCATTCAAACATTTTTACAAACACTTAGACTACACACTTCAACATACATGGCGTATGTTGGTCATAACATGTATTAGAGCAAATCCTTTCACCAAGGAGTTGTCACATATACAACAATCATATATCCACGACGGATAATCATGGCAAGCACGAATCCAAATTCCATACCCATTCAAACATTTTTACAAACACTTAGACTACACACTTCAACATACATGACGTATGTTGGTCATAACATGTATTAGAGCAAATCCTTTCACCAAGGAGTTGTCACATATACAACAATCATATATCCACGACGGATAATCATGGCAAGCACGAATCCTAATTCCATACTCATTCAAACATTTTTTTCAAACACTTAAACTACACACTTCAACATACATGGCGTATTAGAGCAAATCCTTTCACCAAGGAGTTTTCACATATACAACAATCATATATCCACGATAGATAATCATGGCAAGCACAAATCCAAATTCCATACCCATTCAAACATTTTAACACACACATGAATTACACTATATTCAACATAGTTCATATATATCTGTAAAGCGAGGGAAACATCGTATCTAGCATGAGAAATGGCAACCAAATTAGTTATAAATCATTAACCATCATTGACAACCTTGAAAACCATAACCTAAACGTTTATAGTCCGCACCTTTCGCCGATAAACTCGTAACAGATTCAGTTTGAACACTCTCGCCTTGTAAACTAGACTTTGAATACATAATCAATAAAACAGGTTAGCTATTTCACCGATCTACGTATTTGGATTCCTAAAACAGGTTAGGGTTAGGGTTTCTTACCCAAGAACGGAATCAGAATCTTCAGTATAGCGACACGAAAGTGGTAGTTACATACGTGGAGTAGTCGGTCGAATCCCAGGAACTATCTCACACTCGCTCTCTCACTTCTCCACTTTATCCTTCACTTTCTCTCTCTTTTCTCTCTTAGGGTTTAGAATTCGTATGAAATGAGAGAGGGGTGGGTAAAGGCCCTTATATAAGCCCAGAACCGAAGGGAATGGCCCCAGGGCCATAGTATACTTAGGTTATAGCTAAAGAGTGGCTGTTTCGGTCCAATGGAGCACATCTGGAGGCCCCTTTTCTGCATACGATCTGGGAAAAGTTCCTTGACATTGGATCTAGATTTGGTTAAGTTTTCGGTCCAATCGAATTTACAGAACGACCGCAGAGGACCAGTTTCAGTTCAACGATCATCGCCACTCGATCAGGGCCACAAGTACACTGACCTGCATATGAAATTTTTCCTGATCTGAGGGTGTATTCGGGTCAGATTCTGACGGTCTAAAATCTTAGAATTGGCCTGCAAGCGAACGGCCCAGTTTACTTAAATCTGAGTACATTTTTCAAAGATATTCGCGTTTCTCACACACTTCGCTCTAGGCAAAAGTTGTGCATTTCTGGATAATATTAGGACTTGATTTCTGAGGTAGTTGTCAAGCCCAATAAGGTGATCATAACCGTATGGTTTCGCAATAATCAGACTTTCGACGCATGGTCCAAGTCCGATATGGAGTTTCGGTGTGCTCCCAAGAGCAACCGAGTTTTGAGATTGATTCTAAATTTCAGGGTAATGTAGCATCAATGATTCTACACGTTTTAGGTCTTACAGTTCATATTTAAAGTGCTTCAAGCTAATTTCACAGATAATTTAGTTTAGCACTTGATTAATTTTCGTCTAATTTCTAAAGGATTTGGTCCTGAGCGATTTCTGCCAGAGGTGGAACTCGGGTCTTTGTACAGATTTTTTTAAGACGTTACAGTTTTGATCCAGAAGATTATCAGTGTAATCCTTCTGTAATGCCCTGAAAATTGGGGGTCGAGCATAAACTCAACTCCCGAGTTCCAACGCATCACTTATGCAACATAAATAATGATGATTGAATGTTGTCCGTGTTAGTGCATTAAAGATGAATGGGATTAAGCCAAAACAGCATATTATACTCCAGAGACAGTTAAATTACTTAAGCGGAAGACTGTGATAGATATATAAAATATATAAACTTGTAAGTCTCCAGAGTGTGAACATGTTACCAGGTTAAATATATCAATGTATACTCCAAAAATGGAAAAAATGAATATACAAGTGTGTTTCAAAGGAGAAAACTAAAGTGTAATGGCATCTAATCAGCAACCCTGTAACCACGTTGATCAGAAGATTGTCTACATAGACTCGCCTGATAGCTGTATAAAGGAGAAACCTTCCTCATCATCATAAAAGTCCGGCTCCGCTTCGCAACCATCGCCATCATCTGAAACTCAAACCGAGTTTGGTTGGTGTGTACAACACCGTCCCGTAACGTGGGAGTGAGTGATCAACTCAGTGAAACAATAAAGCAAAGGTTAACATGTTATCAATTCAGTCAAGCAGTAATGATAAAAGCAGTAAATCACACATCCCTAAGTGCGCTTGTTAATGCAAGAATGGTATGAATGTATGATACATGCCCTCGCCTACGCTCCCTCAACGACTTCATCTCACGTTCGCCATGAATAACACTGCCTCAATGCTTGACCTGCTACGCCTGAACGCACGCGTAATACGGTGCATGCATATGATTACCAAGTTTTTATTAGTCCCTTTCATACAGCAGGGTTGGGAAACTAAGGTACCTCCTTTATATCATTTCCCAACTGATGATCCATTCTAGGGTCGTCAGTCCTAGTAATATCGTACGATGTTGCGGTTTTAGGTCGCTGCAAAGGGCTCGTTACCAAATCAGTACAGGCCTAGTGTATACTCTGATTACTACGGAAAGGTTTGTCGCTTCTACGCAGGTTCAGAGTATGCTCGAGGTCGCTACAAAGGGCTCGTCACCAAATCAGTGTAGGCCGACAGCTCGAATACAGTGTCCCATACCACCGTACTTGGCTTACGAGTCTGGGTTGCTCACTGGTCACTACGGGGAGGGTCGTCGCCCCAGCGTAGGCCAACAGCTTGACCACGGTGTCCCATACCACCATGTCCGGCTCATGAGTCTTAGCGGATCGAGGTACTAAGGTTAACGGGGTTTCACTGGTAAGTTTGGTACCTTAGGTTCAAGCAGTAGTGTCCAAACATGGTGAACAAACATTGGCTAATCGGGTTACTTGACGAGCTCGACTAGCACGAGCGCACATCAAGTGGATC